>CM038707.1:23878691-24071191 GCA_021613375.1 Megaleporinus macrocephalus | reverse complement strand
TTTATAATTTTGTGACTGTCCATGTTGCTGGTTATTGGTTAGTACTGGTTAGTATTGGTAGCTGCTATGTTAGTACCACTGTGCAGTTAACAGCCACACAAAGGCTGTCCTCTCATTATTCACCAACATCACTGTAATATTTTATCTGCTAAGTTTTTATCAACATTAACACCTGAAGATAACAAGAGGAGAAGGCGGAGTGATGTCGGGCTTCATGAAAAGATAGTGAACTGCAGAGTGGTACGGTATTACCACATGTACCTCCTGTTGCAACAAAGGAACAAGAAAGTTTTAAAAAGCTGCTAAAAAATGTTTACCCAAGATAACAGCTGCTTAGTTGCAACTACTTTATATAATTTTTCATTCGCATGTTGATGGAGATCCTGTCTATGCATGGTATTAAGCTTTTTATCACAGTATTTTTAAAAAAAAAAGTGATTGTGACACCTTACATTTAGCCTGCTTTGTGGAAAATACATAGATATATGTTGTTTATCGCGATTCAGCCTAAAAATACCATGATGTGATTTTTGGTCCATGTCGCCCAGCCCTACCTCACATTGATTTCGTGGGTTTGAAGTCGATCATGCTGTGATTGAGATTCTGTGCGCTTATTTGCCTTTTGATTGTTGATCATTGTCTGGTAGTGAATTATTCAAACTCCCAGCACCCTCTCTGCTTTGCCAGTGTGTGGCCTTCTTTAACTGCCTTTGAAATTCAAACTGGTTTTATTCAGATCCAAGCTCTTCCCTTAGTTTGTGGATGAAATCAATTTGTCCAATGAGGGGTTGAAGAACAGTAACCATCAGTGGTGGGCAGAGACTTGCGTAGTCTCAGTGACTTAATGGATTAGTAGTCTCAGTATGGGCATAATTTCTCTCCTAATTGATCCACACTCTCCCTGTTCTGTACCGCTGTGTACTTACTCTACCTCCAAACATTTCGTCATGTCACTCCCCCCTTCAGCATTTAAAAATACTAACCCTGCTTCTAGGAATCTGCTTCCCTTTTAATGTGTTTTAGCTCTTGAGCTTACCAGAGCATGCCTTCACCTTCTTAAAGGAAAATCCCAGCATCGGACGTCTGTCTGCTGCATCTGCGAAATAATTACGATAGTCAAATATTCAGCATTTCCCAGTATGTAGTGAATGAGCAGAAGAACTGTTGATGCAGTTGATATGTTGATGCAGTTGATGTGTATTTGCTTCTGTTGTAAGCAGTGTCTAAGCATTTAAGGTACACCGTGGTGATTGTCACTGGTAATAGAATATGAGATACAGATGCAGCAGATAGAGATTAGATGATGTATTGCTTTAACATCCATGGCAGCTTGGTTCTTATGTGGACCCCTTTGGGATCTGCCTGATCTGTCAGTTCATAGCTTAGTGTCAGATATACTGGGGCTGGTCCGAACAGCATTTTACATGTTATTTCCTAAAAAGTATTAATATGATTGGTCTGAGACTCACTTTTAAAACAGTAATGGAAACCTAAAACATTTGTTAGTGCTGTTTGGTAGATTTTAATCAGTTCACACTGAATGGGCTAGACTTGCGTCAGGCGTCTATCAAAATATGAGGGCTTTTGACCTGATTTTTTTTTCTTCGCTTCAAGGGAGTAGACTCCTTAGAGATTCGCACAAATTACACACTTGTGTATGTAAAATATCGATTCACCTAAAAGAAGTGATCTTGGTGTAGTTGTTGCAGAGCAGCTGCTGTACTCATAGCGTGATTAAAAATATATACATTTAAGATTCTAAAGTTAAAAGTAAAAGAAACTGCTGTAGAATATGCTGTTTTATTTAGAGCAGAAAATGAGGGAAAACCATGAAGCTGTTACATGGCGGAGCTGAGTCATGTGGAATGGACGCATGGCGAGCTCAGAGGGATTACTTGCATAATTGAGATGATTCCTCAAACTTGTCGTGCCTTGTAATGCAGTTGTTCACTGAGCACTTTTCTTGTCATCTGTTAATCTGATCATTTAAAGAACTCGCACACTTTGGATTTCATGGCCATTTCAGGTCTTTTAGCTTTACTGGTTATGTGGAACGCAGTGTAGTGTATGGCACTCTAAGGCGCAGTGATGCTACGACCTGCCATTAATGTAGGATGCAATCAAGTAAACCAACTATAATATATTTATTTCAACATGAAAATAATGAATTAGTATTAATATATCATTTTATGTTAATGTGTTTTAATCTAAACCTTTTTAGCTTTCAAATAACAAATAAAGAGTGGTAATAAATATATTCTCCATTATTTAGGCTGTTGGGATCAGCCCGAGAATATGGAGAGAATAAGCACAGCTTTGCATGTCTACGCAGTTAGTTTGCGATCTACTTGCAGTGTATGCTGTTGTTTTTGTTTGTGGGGGGCTCTCATTTGTTCATGCTCTTTTTTTTAACATGCATGTTTACCCTACCTCCCGTCACACTTCCTGTGTTGTGTCCTTTTTTTCTTTTTTTTTTTTTTTTGTTTATTTCTTTATTTCTTTCTCTCACACATTCACCTGCTCCAGATGCCATCAAACAACAGCATCCGTAAGCAGATTGAGACCCTCCAGGTGAGTTACTGTGGTAACCGTCAGGGGAGTTGACCTTGATTCTTCTAAGAGGTCGTCTGATTGACCTTATCTTCCACATGAACGTATACGACTGTGTCTCTCTTCATGTGTCAGCGCTGTTAAACACCTTCAAGCCCTCTGAGAACAGTGGTCTGCACATTCTGGCGTTTGAGTGCTTTCCTACAGATGTTCATGTATGGACTCTGTTCAGTCCGTAATTAGAACTAGATTTTTTTTGTCATTATTTAAGGACACGCCCATTTTACTGGCTTGGTGGTACTCTCTTTTTGCAAGGCCAGGCTTTGATTTGGTGTCTGTGTGGTTCACTTGTAAAGGGAATTAGAATCATGGAACTGTGAACCTTTACGACAGTTCTACCATGAAAGTTGGATGTATGTACTCCATTCATACAGTACTGTTCAAATGTCTTACAAACCTTCTTTTCACTCATTTCCTGTCAGTATGACTATAAAGTGAGACGTGGTACACCACCAAACT
Organism: Megaleporinus macrocephalus; assembly: GCA_021613375.1. NCBI lineage: Eukaryota > Metazoa > Chordata > Actinopteri > Characiformes > Anostomidae > Megaleporinus > Megaleporinus macrocephalus. Next base: position 24,068,122 of record CM038707.1, on the reverse strand, counting down.
GCCACCATCAGATAAAAAACACTTAAAGCTTTCATATTTGACAGATGTATGAAAATGAAGCTCCAATCTTACATCACGTCAAAAAAAAGACCCACTGGTGTTTCTGTCTGTCCTTTCACTGTGAGAACTCAACACGGTGGGTTTGAAAGCATGTGTAGCTGTCAGGAAGCCCTTTCTGAGACGAGGAAAAATTTTATATAAATGGGATACAGAAAATGCAACTTCGAACCCTAAACTTTGTAATTGTGGGGAAAATAACCAAGCAGAGTTCTGTAAAAAGAAGAGTCTTCACATATATATATATATATATATATATATATATATATATATATATATATATATATATATATATATATATATATATATATATATATATATATATATATATATATAATAGTGTTCTTTGCACAGTATTGTACACTGCGTTTATGCAGTGTCACTGTGTTTATGCCTCTTTTGACTGTTCTAGAAACAAAATACCTCACGCATTCGCTGTCCCCTGTGGTTAGTGTATGTCATTACAACTGCACTGCTGAAATCCCTTTGGTGCAGTAAAGGACCTTTTACTGAAGGCTCTATGGTAAAAGTGTGTGTGTGTGAGAGAGAGAGAGAGAGCATCTAGAAGAAGATATCAAGAAGATATAGCTGCTTAGTCAGCGACTATGTTGGTCACAAGCCTGATGTGTTAATCATAGGCTCATTATTCAGGTTTTATGAATCCCTTTCTTTGGTTCACTGAACAGATGATTAATGAAACATATCTTTCTATGGGTCGATGCAGTTATTGCTGAAATCGTCAGCTTTATTGGCTCGTAAGCCAATGTCTGTGAATCACATTCCTCATTTGCGAATCACTGAATTCTTGTGTTGTGTTGATCACTACTGTATGATTTAGCAACTCTTTTGCATGAACTGACCATCTTGTTTGATTCCACTGATTTAAAACAGTTTCTGTGTTGGAGCTGAGACCACCTCTTTGTAAATGTGGTGGTCGTGTTTTGTGCTGTTATTTGTTACTGACTGATTACTTTCCTTTTGTTTTCAGAACAAAGATCCTAAAATGTCTCGTGTAGCACTGGAGTCACTCTACAGACTGTTGTGGGTCTACATCATCAGAATCAAGTGTGAGAGCAACACCACCACACAGAGGTAACACTGCCATTTCCGACATAGATCACAAGTCTGTTTACTTGGTGTATAATAAAATAAATAAAATAAATAAAACTGTTCAGAGCTTAATATAATGCATAAGACTGCATACGTGGCTATAGAACCACTGTTTATTGGAAATAGAGCTTAGAATTAATATTATTAGAACACTGTATTATTTGCTGAGTCAGTGTTGTTACATCGTGTGCTAAGCTGCTGTTTGTTTTCCCTCCTAGTCGTCTCCTCAGTATCGTTTCAGCACTTTTCCCTAAAGGCTCCCGCAGTGTGGTGCCCAGGGACACACCACTCAACATCTTTGTCAAGATCATTCAGTTCATTGCTCAGGTAAAGCCAACTACACAAGAATACCAATCTTATGTGGTTTGCAGGCCGTGTACTTTGTTGTGTTAATTCAGAAATTCATTTAAGGACTTGTGTATTTCTTGGCTGCTCTGATGGTGTTTTTGAAGGTACGTTGTTTGTGTTTATCCGTTTCTGCAGGAAAGGCTAGACTTCGCCATGAAAGAAATCATCTATGATCTTCTGTGTGTGGGCAAGTCTCATAAGACCTTCACCATCAACCCAGAGGTATGGAGACGTGCCAAATATTAAACAGTATCAATAGTTTTGTATCAACTACTTTGATTTTGTACTCCAGTAGTTTTTAGGCTTTATTGACTGATTCACAGATTTGTCACATGGTTGTCAGTTCTTAATTCTTTTTTTTCTAAAATCTCACAGTCAGATCTCACAGTCTCGTTCTAAACCTTTCAAATCGGACAAATTACACAAATTGTAATGTATTGTTTCTTACTGACCCACAAGAATGTACCAGAGTTAGCTGAGGCACTGAACATACACTGTTTTTGACTCACTGACCCACATGGAGCCCTGCGCCCACTGAGCCCTACGCTTTAGCCTGTTAACTGTAAATATATATTTGATGGATACTTAAACAAATATCTGTATTATATCTAATAAATAAAAATTCTTTCCCATTGGCATTTAAGGCTCTTTGAGGTGAGGCAGTGCTGCCAGGACCGTTTTTTCACTTTTAAGTGAAATAATATTTTAAAAAGTTATGGATTAAAATAAGCTGTGAATATTTTTCATGACTGCTCTGTGGCTTAGATCTGAAACATTTGGTCAGCAATTTTTAAGTCACAAACTAATGTCTCACAGCATCTACCCCCTTACCCATCCTCACTAGGCGTTTTCTTTCATGTGAAAGGCTCAGTACAGTGTAAGATGAAATGCTAGTTATTGCTATTTTTCTCTGTTTTTGTATGTCAGTACTTCACATGAGCAGCCACTATTGATAAACTGGTGTATTGATTGGAACCTAACAGACACTCAGTGAAAATACCTTCGTCTCCCTCTTCCAACTCTTTCAGAGAATGAATATTGGTTTGCGGGCATTCCTGGTAATAGCAGACAGTCTTCAGCAGAAGGATGGCGAGCCACCCATGCCCACCACAGGGGTCATCCTACCCTCCGGCAACACCTTACGGGTCAAAAAGATCTTCCTTAATACCACCCTCACCGACGAGGAGGCCAAAGTCATCGGTGTGTGACCTTATCTTTAATACTCTTGCCATTTAAGTGTCTGTCAAACACATTCTGCATCACTATTGCTGTCCACAGCAATCAGTCAGTATGTCTGTACAAAGGTATCATGGTGGTCTAAAACAGCTGTCCAATTACAAGCAGACTGGAAATGAATGTGCTATGTGAGCAGACAAGACTGCTTGTTAAGTTGTTTATCGGTTCTACTGTTGCTTTTTATAAACGTGCATCTGTCATGTTTCAGTCAGGAGGTAGATTTGTGGTTAGATAGCAGGTTCCTAAATTAACATGCAGAAGTGTAGGGGGGGTGCAGTTTTTTTTTTTTTTTATAAACAGCATCATGCATGATGCAACAGCCTGCATGCTGTGAGAAAAAGGATGTCTTCTAAAGTAGCCACCAGAGCACAACAGTGGCAAGGTACTAAAATACATCAGAACATTGTGACAGCAACGTGTACAGAAAGTCAGAAACATCACGCGATGCATCACATCTTCACTCATTTCCTCATTTGTTCCATCTGACCACTTTGAGCTTCAGGCCTATATGAACATATGCAATAAGTCTCTCAGTGTCCTGCTCAAGTTAAGACTGCATGTAGTTCTGTTCAGGATTTCTTTGTAGATGTCTTGTAGATGTAGATTTCTTGAGACTTTGCTTTTTTCTGACAGCTCGGTTATGTTTTTTGCCAGTCTGTACTGTGATGCACTCAGACTGACCTATTTGTAGCTCCTGCTTTATTCTGCTGCTAGACTGGACGTACATATTTCTGTTGGCGGTGAGCGTAGTATTACCAGGGTGGAATTGTTTTTGGTTCTTTGGTTCTTTTCTGCAAGCAGCATTCTTTGCTTTATTTGTCTCTGACTTGTAGTTTAGTGTAAGCTGTATGGATGTTTGTTTGATAGCTCACTGTATGTTGTCTGACTTCACAAAATAAACAAAGCCAAGTAATGCCAATATAGGAAACAATGGTGTTTTCACTATACGTGCTCTAATTATGTGTGTTTGTGTGGGTAGGGATGTCTCTGTACTACCCTCAGGTGAGGAAGGCTCTGGATAACATTCTCAGGCACCTGGACAAAGAGGTGGGCCGCTCCATGAGCATGACCAATGTGCAGATGTCCAATAAAGAGCCAGAAGACATGATCACGTGAGTGCTCTCTGTATGACGAAGCCTGGAATCAGCCCACATGGATTGAGTGCTTGTTTTGTTTTCAGTGTATTTTTCACATTTCAGTGAATGGATTGTTTATGGACATCTATGTGTTTTTATGGTCCCTGTTGTAGCGGTGAGCGAAAGCCAAAGATCGATCTCTTCCGGACATGTGTAGCTGCCATCCCCAGGCTGATCCCGGATGGCATGAGCAGACAAGACCTCATTGAGCTTCTGGCCAAGTAATGACCTTTCTCCTCTGACCTCAGTCTAAGACTAGAACGTGCATAAACGCACAGCCATATAATAATAAACTGCACTTTTTGAAGATGGCCATATGCCATGAGAGCGAGAGATTTGTAAATCAGATCCTGAGCTTGTTTTGGAAACGGCAAATGAAGGATGCACAAGATTTTTAATTGATGGCACAAGTTTTATTTACTTTACTTTTAGGCATGGCCCAATCCAATTTGAGCTAATCGATTTGATTCAAATACTTTAATGTAGATTATTGGCTGAGACTGAGCTGATTTAATAGTATCGGAATATTGTCATATTAATAATCTAAACATGTTTTGTCAGATTTGATTGAGCTTCCTTGCCACCTGCTATTTCAATATTCTGTAGTAAAATAGCATTTTATATGTATATACTATTACAGTATAATATTATGAAAGCACTACAATTTCAGGTTACACAGAAATCTGCTCCAGTAAGTAGCAGAAAGTAGACTGGAAACATTTTATGTGCTTGTGTTTAGATGGAACTTGTAATAACTTATACTCAATACTCAAAATTGAGTCAGTGTTAACTTTGCTGTAACAAGCCCTACAGGAACTACTCATGATCTACCACATTAGTTTCTAAATCCCAGCAAACAGTGTATGGCCACACAATGCATTAGTTTGAGGTAGAGGGTTTAAACTGATGCATTAAACTGATGTAAACTGATGTATACTACTGAAACTGAAAGTGAAGTGTCTGATGGTATGTGTCTATATCCTCCAGATTGACCATCCACATGGACGAGGAGCTGCGTGGGCTGGCCTTCACCACTCTGCAGGCTCTGATGGTGGATTTCCCGGACTGGAGGGAAGACGTTCTCTCAGGCTTTGTGTACTTCATTGTGCGAGAGGTGACAGACGTGCATCCAACCCTGCTGGACAACGCTGTCAAAATGCTGCTGCAGCTCATTATCCAGTGGAGACAGGCAGTGCAGAGCAGCAACCGCAGCCACGACTCACAGGTCTGCAGAGCTTTGACATCCACTCGTAGAGTAATGTGTTGTCTGTGTTTGATCAGTGAATGTGACCTGATGTAACTGCAGATAGTCCTGGTTTTGTGTAAAGTCTTTGCATATAGTAGTGTTTTAGACAAATCAGAGTCAAGACTGAGACCTTAGTACATTGGGATCTAGTCAGAACTAAGACTTTGTAGGAGTCCAGTCGAGGTTAAAAATAAGAATGTGGGGACTAAAATCTGTTTGAAGTTCATCGTCCGTTCATTATATGTGTTAATAGATATTATGTTATATATTCATAATCTAACTTTTTTTTTTTCCCCAAACAAATAATGTTAGTGGTTCCCTCTTCTCTAAAATGTGTTCAGAATCACCACCTGAAGTCAACTGAATACAAGCAAAACAACATATATCCGTTTTTATTATTAAATTGAACCGATAATAAAAACACCATTCTGATCTGCTCTCGGGGGATGATTGAATTTTGGAACCAGTGAACAGAAAAAAATAAAATAGAGTTAAGCTGTCATGGAAAGGATTAATTAGATCTGCCACAGATTTCATGTAAACATTTTGTTGATGTTTATGGATAGTAATAATAATAATAATAATAATAATAATAATAATAATAATAAAATCCATTCACCTCGGATGGCACTCGGCTGGTCTCAACAGTCCGCCTTACTGAGGCTCATACAAGACCAATTCTAAATGATAGAGCAAAACAAGATAGACTTTAACAAGTTTTACAATATGATGACAAAACATACTAGCTGTTTAAAAAATGACTACAATAATGAATACACAAGCTCACAGAACTCCATTCATGCGCACAACTTATCAATTAACTTCACTCTATAAACGTGCAATGCACAGTGGTCACCAGAGTGAAACACTTTCTGCTCTAGCGCAGTCTTTAATACAGATAATACTTAGTTAAAAGAGAACGTAAACAATAATCTGTTATAGCACATTTGCACATGCTAAGTGTTTTGATGTTACACTTTGATGTTTGAATGCAGATGCTGTCTCTGTGTTGATATGTGTACCTGTATAAGCTTGTACTCAACGCAGTGCTGGCCATTCTGGTTAAAATGTTATGATTTATAATGAAAATAAGATTTTCCCACTTTGGCATATGACTATATAGTGCTGTATCAGTATTGATACGGCGCGATACTGCAGAGAAACTGACAGCATTTTTTTCACCAGGTAACATCTGTAAACCAGATAAAGTCCAGAATGATTGGGGTGATTGATTTTGCAGGGTATCTGCAGAGAAAATAATAGGTGGAAGCTGAAAAATGATCCTTTTTACTCATTTTTTGAGTATCCGTGTATACAAGACCACGTAAATCGGAGTAAATTATGTTCTGTCAGACAGTCGTCTTGTTGATTAGTCATGGAAAATGAGAACCATGCGAGCTTTACTTTTGTATTAAGTAGCATGATGTTTTGATTTTATTTGACTTGCTGGATGTTCCACATCCTGTGACTACTGCGCATGGGCACATTGCGATGACTGTGCTGAAATGAAATATTCTGCAGCCCTGAATGAAGAGGGAGCTGTAAACATTCCTCTGGTCCTCTGTGCATGTTCTTGTATTAGGGCTCTAATGGCAGTGCGTGTCTGCCTCTGGAGCGTTCTCCTCTGTGGGGTGTGCTGCATGTGGTGGAGGGGCTGTCTCTGGTGGTGTTGTGTAGCTGCAGGCCGGCCACACGTCGCCTCGCCGTCAACGTGCTGAAAGAGGTCCGGGCACTGCACAACGCCCTCGGCATCGCTAAGGTAACCACTATGACATGGCACCCCTTGTTATTTCCCTCTTATGACTCTTTGGATTAGTATAGTAATTGGATTAAAGCTCACAGCTCTTTTACTTTCTGTTTGTAAGGGTGATGAGGACTTGGCGATAGATGTGATGGACAGGGTGAGCGCTTCAGTGTTGGAAAGCTTCATTCACCTTACTGGGGCTGACCAGGTAAAGAAACACTCTCAGACAGAAACAACATTTGCAAAGATAATTGGTATGTAATGAATCGGTTGCCTCTTTTGTGTATCTCTCATTATTGTGTTTATAACCTCTCTCTCTCTCGCTCTGTCCCTCTCTTCAGACTAACCTGTTGTACTGTCCCAGTGGAATAGACCTGCAGACTCTGGCCGAGTGGAGCTCCTCTCCAATCAGTCACCAGTTTGATGTGGTCAGTCCTTCCCACATCTGGGTGTTCGCCCACGTCACTCAGGGTCAGGACCCGTGGGTCATCAGTCTGTCCAGTTACCTGCGGCAGGAGCACCTTCCCAAGCACTGCCCTACCGCACTGAGCTACGCCTGGCTCTTCGCCTCCACGCGTCTCCAGCTGCTCTCTCCACAAGTTGACATCAAGTAGGCTTGTTACTGCTACAAACATAAGAGCGTTTCAGTCATCTCTTCCTTTTTACTGACCTTCACCTCTTTCCTTGGCAGTAGCCCGATCAATGCTAAGAAGATGAACAGCTTGAGCAGCAGTACCGACTCCTACGTCGGCCTTTGGAGGAATTATCTGATCCTCTGCTGCAGCTCTGCCACCTCCTCCTCATCCTCGTCGTCAGCTCCCGGCTCTGTCCGCTGCTCCCCTCCTGAGACGCTGGCGTCCACCCCGGACAGCGGATACAGCTACGATTCGAAGGTTAGAGGTTGCTCACTTTCTCTATAGGACTAACTCTGTTTATCATTTTATTATTTGTATGTTTACTTTAGGTAAAAAAGAAGGAATGTAGTCAAAGTCTAATTTACATTATCAGAGGTGATCACTTAATAAGGTTTTATGAGTTACTTTATGTGAGTTTAAATCAGAGGGTGGACAAGTTTTACGTGTTGTTTGTAAATGTCTGTTGATGCACAAACATAACGATTCCTGGTTGAATATATACTGGCTGTTATATACATTTAGGACACGTTCACCCAAAAAGCCAAAACAGCTGCCTATAAACAAAAATGGTGTTAAGTAGGCTGTAGTACATGCCATTGAATCCAGCAAAAAACAGTTGGTCAGCCCATGGTCAACTCATTCATCCATTTTTCTATCCACCTACATTCACTCACTCACTCACTCGCTCATTTAGTCACTGTTTGTCAATACAAATTAAAGTTTTAGATGCCACCAGTATGATCACAGGGACTTGCCTTCTCTTATTCCTTTATTTTGCTGTAGAGGTTATAACTGGTCTTTTTTGGCCCCTCCATCATAAATCTTTATCATTTAAGGATAGTTGTTGTTGTAAAGTCTTTGTTGTTGTTTTTAATGTTACTGTGATGCCACAGAAAATGTTAATAATACATTTTTAAAAATGTAGAATGTGATTTTGGCTACTGAAAAAATTGTGTTTTATGTGTTTTTTTTTTTTTGTTTTGTTTTTTTTGTTTTTTTGTGTCAGCGCTCTTTAAAGCTTGTCCAATCTTGCTCAATCTAGCAAACGTTTGCTATGAAAGATTATGTCAGTAGAGAAACAATTTGTAAATTTACGATGACGCTTATCCGTGCTGGTCAGCACTAACCAGCAGATTTTATGAGGTTGACACAAAAAGCGCTAGAATCCAGTGCTTTTATTATTGTTCGGGATTTTTTTAATCGTATTGTGTATTCAAGACTTTAGTAATGTGTGTGTGTGTGTGTGTGTGTGTGTGTGTGTGTGTGCTTGCTTGTTTGTTGTTTTTATGTGTGCAGATCATTGGCATTCCGTCCCCCTCCTCCTTGTTCAAGCATGTGGTTCCTATGATGCGCTCTGAGAGCATGGACATCACTGAGTCTCTCGTCCTGGGGCTTGGCCGGACCAACCCCGTTGCTTTCAGGTGCGTGGGTCTGTGTGTTACTGTGCACAAAAGTTTATACTGTGACTTCACTCTCATCATTAAGCCTGTTTGTGTGTGTGTCACTGAGGGTGCGTGTGGATCAGCTGTAACCTCATGTTCTCATGTTCAAATTGGTGTGTATGCTGTGTCGCTGTAATGCTGGTGGTTTGTGTATTGATCAGAGAGCTGTTGGAGGAGCTGAATCCCATCATTAAAGAGGCTCTGGAGAGAAGGCCAGAGGTGAGTTAACCTTTGCTTTTCCGCTCCTGTAAGGAATGAATAAATAAATAGATCAAGAAGCTGCTGCTCAGAGTACAGCGTGTGTATTTAATTTTTTTCTCCCTGTCAGTGCCACTGAAGATAAGCTATATTTTAAAATAGCAGTTTTCACTCACTCTTTCATTTCTGTCCCCCTTTTGTTCCCCACCTGAAGAACATGAAGCGGCGCCGGCGTCGTGACATCCTCAGAGTCCAGCTGGTCCGGATCTTTGAGCTGCTGGCCGATTCAGGAGTCATCAGTCAGATGTGAGTCTACCTCTTTCTCTCTCTGTCTCTCTCTTCCTCTCACTCTTGTTTCCTGCTTCTGTTTCTCTCTTTCTGTAGTTCTCTTTCTTGAGTTGGACTGCAGTGATAGGCGTGTGGATTATTTTTTTTTTTAAGCCCTCTGTGGTCAATGATGTTCAAATGATGCATGCTGTCATTCTGTCAGATTGCAGTACATTACAAGAAATGAAAAAAAAAGAAATTGCTTGTTGCACAAATAGAACTTTGCAAAAATGATTATGGCCAAGGAGAAGAACTGATGAGGGCCTAATGCTTAGATTTTTTTTTTTTTTTTTCATTTCATTAAACTATGAGTGCACTGGCCCTTAGTGGATAAAACTGTTGACCCCTCTAATAGAGTGTCCATTTTTATTAGTGGTTCTGTGGCTGACCGTGTATGTGTGTGTGTGTGTGTGTGTGTGTGTGTGCGCTTGCATGCACAGTGGGAGTGGTGGGCTGGATGGGGAGAGCCACTCTCTGAACAGCACTCTGCTGGAGTATGTGGATCTGACGCGGCAGCTGCTGGAGGCTGAAAACGACAAAGACTCAGACACACTCAGAGACATCCGCTCCCACTTCAGCGCCCTGGTGGCCAACATCATTCAGAACGTGCCAGGTATAACTAATTCACCAAGATCTACACTCCTATGTTTTCCCACCAGACACGGGGTACATGCTTTTTTATGTATGTTTGTTTGTTTGTTTTTCAGTACACCAGAGGAGGAGTATTTTTCCCCAGCAGTCTCTGAGACACAGTTTGTTCATGCTGTTCAGTCACTGGGCTGGACCCTTCAGCATCATGTTCACTCCTCTAGATCGCTACAGTGACCGCAACATGCAGATCAACAGACACCAATACTGCGCCCTGAAAGTAAGACCAACAGCACGCACACACATGCACCAGTGCCAAACACCTGAGAGACCCAACATGAACAAGTACTGAATTCTTTATCCTGCTTTTCTTTAGGCCATGTCTGCGGTGTTGTGTTGTGGGCCAGTTGCAGATAACGTCGGTCTCTCATCTGATGGATACCTTTACAAATGGTTAGACAACATCTTGGACTCACAGGACCGCAAGGTAACCTCACACTAAATTAAGGCTCACTGTACAATACGCAAGTTGCAGTAGACAGTCTGCATTTGGCTGTGATATGGTGCTGTTAACAGAGAAGTTCACTGATTTTAATTCATTTTTGAGTAAATAAAGTCATTTAGTTTGAGGTGAAATAGTGCATTGAAGATTTATTCACAGTGGAAGTAGCAGAACCCCGGGGTCAGTTTTATATACTTTGCAGAATGACTAGTGAACTTTGTTGTGAGTGTGAATAAAGGTAAAATGTGTTCAATCTTTAAAAAAAAGTTTTCTTTTGGGGACTATTTTGTCTTAGAATGCTTTGCATGTTCCTCTCTGTCGTGAATATAAATACATTTAAGGCCAAAAAGTTTTTCAACATTACTGTCCAACAATATCTCAGTCACAATATCTGAGAGCCATTAAATGCATAAGACATCTAGTTTCTATCACCATCGCTTGATCCTGACTCTGTTGCTCAAAGTTACGTTGTTTACATCTTCACCATTTAATTATCCAGATTACTAAATAAATAAATAAATCATTGTAATTTCTCTTTTAAGGATAATGCTAAAATAAGTGATAAGTCACTTATAAAACATTGATAAAACAGAATATAATTAATATCGTTGCTGTTCAAAGAAATACATGCATCTCCGAAAATAGCAACTTTACAGGAGAGACTAAAAACCTTCTTTACTTTTAATGTAAGTCAATGGAACCAGACATATTTCCAAGTGATTTTGGGGCATTTCTATTGATTCATTCATTGAGTTGAAATTTTCACATAATGTAAACATCAGAACATAAGTGCAAATGATGTAGAAAAATAAAGTCTATCAAACTGGAGATGCTTTGTTTGCACAGAGATGATATACAACGATGTTAATAAATAATTAGTTATTAATAATAGTTGCGAAAGCGTACAAGTTCTATGGTTGTCAAGCAACATAATGATCAAAGTTTATTCTATATGTGCTTGCCACATTAATACATAATTAAGTTGATGTTTGTGGTCATACCTCCAGTGTTTTGGCTTTGGGCTTGGCCCAGCCATTTAGACTTCACTGCCTATTTGGCAACCAGTAATTAGGATGCATTAGAGTTGTGTTTGTTGTAGGCAATGTAAATATATTTGTAAGAATTTCCAGTAATTTTTGTTTGCAGGTGCATCAACTAGGCTGTGAGGCAGTTATGCTGCTGTTAGAGCTGAACCCGGATCAGAGTAATCTGATGTTCTGGGCAGTGGATCGCTGCTACACAGGATCGCGGAGGGTCGCCACCGGCTGCTTCCGAGCAATCGCGAATGTCTTTCACAACAGGTACCACTTGCTCTGTCTGTGTGGATCAAGCCATGTGTATATACTTTCAAGATGAAGTGTGTTTACTGTATATTGATTTGTCTGTGGCAGGGATTATCAGTTTGACACAGTGGTGCTGCTGAACCTAATCCTGTTTAAGGCTGCGGATTCATCCAGAGATATCTATGAGGTGGCCATGCAGCTGCTTCAGGTGAAACACACGCACAAATTGGAATTATTATATGACTGCTTTGTAGTATTTCTGAATACACAGTAGGGATTATTAAGGGTGTAAATCTCTGCAGCATAAAAATGTATCAAATTAAATTTTACAGTGATTCAGTTAAGCTTTTTTGGTATCATTCAGAATGAATAAAAAACAATAAACTAACTACTTAAATGTAATAATTTTCTTTTCTTTTTTAATTATTCGAAAATGAATGCTAATTAATTGGTGCATTCAGGTCAGTGTATCACGGTGCATCAGTGCATATACTGTTACCAACTACAAATCACGTTTTAATAATTTAGTGTAAATCTCCATTTTAAAAATTTTTTTATTATTAATTTATTTCTATTTAATAATTAGAAAATGTTGGCTGACCTAATTTTTTATATTGAATGGAGCAGTAGAAATGCTGCAGAGGTGTATGAAAAACATTTTTCTTTCACCTGTGAAGTTAAAATTTTAAAGATAAGAGGATGACTGTGACACACTTCATCTGTAACTGATGTTTAATTTATATGTATGTATAATTTGCTGTTGTGTTAGATCCTGGAGCCGAAGCTGTTCCGTTATGCCCATAAACTGGAGATCCAGCGAGCTGATGGTGTTTTGACTCCGCCCTCTCCACTGCCCCATCTTTATTCAGTGTCCTACTACCAACTCAGTGAAGAGCTAGCCCGCACATACCCAGAGCTCACACTGCCCATCTTTTCAGGTATTTGCACACACACAGTATATTTAGACTTGGTGACTCAAATCACTTGCTGACTGACTCGTCACTTGACTATTTTAGATGCGTTAAACATAGTGTGCAGACTTGATTCAGGTCAAAAATGAGCAAACTGGAAAATACCATGGCTTTGCTGTAATGTATTTTGTAATGTAATATGTTATACCGATGTAAAATTTGTGTGTGTGTGTATGTATGTATATATATATATATATATATATATATATATATATATATATATATATATATATATATATATATATATATATATATATATATATATACACATATGCTTAATACAATTAAATGCTTACATATTTTAGTTTCTTTCCACAAAGTGACCTTTTTAACTGGTTGTGTAACTTTCCAATGCAGAGGTAAGTCAGAGGATCCAGACAGCGCACCCTGGTGGCAGACAGGTGATGCTTCACTATCTGCTGCCTTGGATGAATAACGTAGAGTTGGTAGACTTCAAGCCACAAACACGGCGTCAGGAAGAGCCTGAGGAGGAAGAGGACTCTCGGGAGATGATGATGGTAAACAGTCGCCGCTGGCTCCGAGGAGAGGGCTGGGGATCACCACAGGCAACGACCATGATCCTCAACAACCTCATGTTCATGACTGCTAAGGTATATTCAAACACAAAGTTTTAAAAACATACCACTTCCCAGTCTTAACAGTCCATTTGTGTAAACTAACCTGAGAACAGTTCTGAGTGCGTTTTCAATCATTGTCAGAACAGTTATATGCGTTAAGAGGCACTGGTAGTGGCCTTGTGACAGTGAGTTATGACCATATATGGTACATAAAACAGCATCAATGTTCCAAGTAATCAAAAAAAAATAATTTTAAATGTGAGAAAAGGGCACTGTAAATGTAGTTAGGTGCTGCTAGTGTAAAGTTTTGTGTGTATGTTCAACAGTTCTATGTGTGTGTGTTTCTCTAGTATGGGGACGAGTTTGCATGGTCTGAGATTGAGAACGTATGGACCACTTTGGCAGACAGCTGGCCCAAAAACCTTAAAATCATCCTCCACTTCCTCATCAGCATGTCTGGAGTCAACAGTGAGCCGAGTCTCCTGCCTTATGTAAGTGACATCTTTCTAAGTCAGTTGCTATAGCGATACGGCTGATATGGAATATTAATGATGTGAGAACTTTTCTTAAAGTTTTCAGGTAAAATGTGGAGACCGGTCATACAGTTATGGCACAAGGTCATACATTACATTATATGAAGGTAATAACAGCAAGATTTGGTTCTGCAGGTAAAGCGTGTGGTGGTCTATCTGGGGAGAGATAAGACTATGCAACTTCTGGAGGAGCTGATGTGTGAGCTGGAGATGACAGACCCTGTGAGCTCAGCTGTCACTCACATGGATAACCCGCCCTATTACCGCATCACTTCCTCCTACAAAATCCCATCTGTCACAGGTATGCATTACATTGATCCAGTGGTCTGAATGCATGTTTGTATACATTATGCTCATTTTGTTGATTTCGGTTTTTGTCTCTGCTTACAGGAACTGCATCCAGCAGCAACACTATGGTTCCTGGACCGGATGGGCATCACGACAACAAGCTCAAAGATCCCAACATGGACGACAAGTAAGGACTTATCAAGCACACGTGCACACAATCAACTGTTCAGTAATCCCCAAAAATACTTTGTGTGTCCTTGTCACACAGTTGCATCCACGAATGTGTGCACTTTTGCATATTTGATCTTCACACAGCAGGTAAAAAAAAAAGTGGTCCAAATCAGTTTTTTTTCTTAGGCTGTTCACAGTTTTTTTTAAATGTGATAGATCACATTTGTAAAGTGCTCACGTGTGTAAAAGAACAATGCTTTAAGAGGTGTGCTCATCGTGAGGTCACTACTACCGACAGATGCAGGTTCAGTTCCCGGAGGACTCAATTTATCCTCAGCAGCATCACAGAAGCCCTCACAAAGTTTCAGTGGATGACAGGGCATGTTATTTACTTCAGTAATTTTGTCCTTGGTTTCTGAAGCTTGCTTTTGCTTAAAGTTTGTTTTAACTTTTCTTCGACACTGTTGTCTCGTGCTGTGGCCACATTCGGCCATTTCTTTTGAACTCTTACAAAAAGTAAAGCGTTTGGGAATAGTGTTTTTGTACAGAAGCATTGCCCTGAATATTTGGAAAATTATGACGTACGTTGAGTTGGATTGATGGTAAAGTTACATTAACTCTGATCTGGCTTTTTAGAGTCTTGTTGCCACACATCCGATATGTATCTAATTTCAGTACCACATATGAACGTGACCCAAATCATCTAACCTTCAGTTACAAAACAGTAATCACAACCGATGGCTCCCTAGTAGGGGTGAAAGAAAATATTGAAATTATGTTTTGTGATACTTATCGATTCTCAAAAACACAGTATCGTTACACAGATTCCTGGCAGACAGTGAATCATTCTGTGTTGGGTTTATACCTTTGATCACTAGATGGCAGTGTTGTAATCCATTTTCAGCTCCACTCCAACATTAACAAGCAGCACAAGAGCGCAATGGTATTGTAAGCATTGGTAAACTTGTTCATATGGTGGTGTGTTTTAATAGTAGGAATTGAAAAATCACAATATATCACTTTGTTTGCAGTATTGCAATATATCGCCATGTGTTGAATTGTGATCTCTGTATCACGATACGCATTGTATCGCCAGGGTCTAGCCAATACACAGCCCTGCTCCCTAGTGGGCTGGGGTGCCACTATAAGGGCAGGAGGACACACTGGGACAGACACATGCAATCTGCACTCATAAACTGCTTAGAACTCCTGGCTGTGTCACTTGAACCGAAACATTCTCTTCTGTTTCTGAGGGAATGTCACCTTTTAATCAGTACAGACAAAACTCTTGCCATTAAGAGCCACTATCGTACCTGGTGCTTTAAATCTGGATGCCAAATTACTCTCCGGGGCGGTCCACGTTATAGAGACGGGAAAATCCACAACATGGTGACAACTCGGCTGTGGACAATTTTTCGGCAAAGCACAGATAGATC
Source organism: Megaleporinus macrocephalus (assembly GCA_021613375.1). Lineage (NCBI taxonomy): Eukaryota > Metazoa > Chordata > Actinopteri > Characiformes > Anostomidae > Megaleporinus > Megaleporinus macrocephalus. The sequence continues at coordinate 24,052,293 of CM038707.1, read as the reverse complement.
TGTTTGCATCCAAGGAAAATGCATAATGCCTTTATTACTATGCTCTGCATGGCCAGGATGCCCCAGTGGGGTGGATGTACTAGTGCATGAAAGGCTGTGGATGCTTGTTGGATCTAGCCACTCCAATTACCATGGAAACACTGGTTAGTGGAAATAACTCAGCTGCCATGTGGACAGTCGTGGCCTCTACCGCTGCGCAGAGACCTCTTGTCTCAGGCTAGGAAAGAGATTTTTCATCTTGAGCGCCTGACATTTAGGCTTGGTCCATGAGAGGTTGGTCCTAACCTCTGCGGCACTGCCTCAAAACATGATTGCAATCATTCAAAATGACAGAGGATCATTTATGAGATCTCTTTTTGATGGTAAATGGTGTGTCTATGAAGAATGGCGTGAGGCATCAGGTTCATTGGCACATTGTCCCTATCATTTTCTCAATAAAGGGAGAGATTTCTCTACCATTAAAGTGTACCTGGCTGCTGTTTCAGCTCACCACATAGGCTTTGGAAATACCACTGCAGACCAACACCTTCCTATTTGTCTGTTCATGATGGAGGCACGCCATCCCCATCCTATGTTTAAACCCTTGACTGCTTCATGGGGTTTAGTTATAGTACTGGAGGTGCTATCTCATCCTCCCTTTCAGCTTTTAGTCCTAAAGCATCTTTCTCTTAACCCTCATATTATGGAAAAAAACACTTATAATAATACAGTATAAATACATTCAAAAACGGGGTCAAATAAGAACAGTAAAACTTAATAATAAAATCTCAAGAGATTGAGAAGGATATACCATTTTAACAACTATTTAATAAATATTTAAGATATCTCAAAGTGGCAATGGGTTTAAATTGACCCATAACATAACAGCAGGGTTAAAACAGCTTTATTATTGCTGCTGGCTACAGAGAAACAGGTTATCAGCATCCATGCTTTGTCAGTGAACCTGTCATATATACAGTTTCTGCAGAGAGAATGCATCACCTAACCCTGCATTCATTCCCAAAGTTATCTATCTATGACTAATGTTAGGTCCTCCTTCGTTCTCATTTGAAAAACAGGAGTGAATGAATGCAGTCTGTTCAGTCAGGGCAACGTGCACATACGTGGACAAAACTCAGACAGTTGTTTGTGTTCTGGGCTACGTCTCAAAGAGAACTTCAGAAGAGAAAAGTTATGCCGCTCCTGTGATAGCATAAGTGAGATCTTGTCTAGAGTGAGGAAGAGGTTTGCTTATTTATTCTGTTTTTATGACATTGTAATGTAAGATTATAAAGCAGGAGCCCCTTCTCTGCAATGCACGACATGATTGCCAGCCAGGCCCAGCTGGTGTAATGGAAAAAAAGATTTCATTAAGATTTCAAGAGGATGAAGCAGAGGGGCTTGTCCCATAGTGAGATGGGGTTACGTTTGTAACCTAAAGTGTTTGCTGTTCATCTGTATCACATATAAAGACAAAGTCAGTTTTGGGCCACATTTATCTGCTGCTTATAGTTTTACCTGTGGTATTGTAGTGTAAGTGCTGCTTACAGTGTTACTAATGATCGTATGTGTATATGTGTGTGCAGTTATGCTCATTTAGATATCTACAGTGGGCTGAACAGCAACCTAAACAGGCAGCACCACCGGCTGGAGTCCCGTTACAGCAGCAGCTCTGGAGGCTCCTATGAGGAAGAAAAAAGTGAGCAATCACACAAACAGAACTCAACTTTTCACAATACAGACCTGTGGTCTTAAAGGGAAATGCCGTAGTTTTTACGAAAATGATGCAGAAATCACTTAATGTAAAAGAAGTCATTTTGAGAGCTTTGAAATGAAATTTTAGCTCAAAAACTGACCTCAGAACTTGAGAATCATTCTGTGTTTGTAATCATTTTATCTAACCAGCCTTCTGTGAGGGCGCTTTTAAAGACAGTAAACACTTTAGTCTGTTTCCTGTCACCAGTGCTGTGAAATGTTGTCACTGTTTCTGTGGAACAGTACGTTTTTACATCAGCCCATTCTGAATAACTTTGTTTACGTCCTAATGATTTGATACTTCAGAAATATTTCCTTTGTAAGACTTTGTTGCATTTAGATCACAAGACTTGATGGTGTGTTCCTCGCCATGCTGTATTTTTATATAAATTCATTTGTAAACTTTTCTCGTCTCTTTATCCTCAGGTGACTCTATGCCAGTCTATGCTAACTGGCGTCTGAAGGTCATGGATCATAACCGGCCTGAGCCCCTACCCTTCCCTCCTACAGGAGGCTGCTGGTCTCCACTGGTCGATTATTTGCCCGAGACCACCACACCTGGAGTCTCCCTACACAGGTCTCGCATACACCACATGAACAGAATTATGAATTTTAAAGAAAAGTCCTTAGATGCGTAATACATAAATGCAGTATAATTTGCTGGACGTTGGGTACAAAGATTTAATCCTTTCTACTTATTTCTTTTGCTTACTCAATAACCTCTCTACAGATGTAATATTGCTGTGATCCTGCTTACTGACCTCATTGTGGACCATGGAGTGAAAGTAGAATGGAGTGCCTACCTGCATCTTCTGCTGCACTCCATCTTTATTGGTAAAAGCATTTACACGCTGCCATGTTTCCGAAGACCCTCGCATATCCTCCACACTAAACAAGCTCTTGTGATGACTGATACTCTAAACATAATGTGTGAATATCTCTGCTATTAATCTCCATTAAGTTTCTACAGAGTTGCTTTACTTACAGTGTAGTAATTATATATAAGCACGCTAATGTATACAAGAATGTTGTATGTACAATATTTTCATGTTTTTAAACATTTCTTAATAATGTTTCTGTTTGGCTCGACAGGATTTGACCACCAGCACCCAGAGGTCTATGAGCATTGTAAGCGACTGCTGCTCCATCTGCTGGTCGTCCAGGGAACCAACAGCAGCGTCCAGTCACTAGCATCCGTCCTGTTGCGCAATCGGGAGTACCACGAGCCTAAAGTTCTGACCATTAAACCTGTTCCACAGGAGTTTAACCTCACAGGTCTGTACATACACAACACAACAATTACTGCATAACCACACAATTACAATGTGAAAAAAGGCCATTCAGAGATGATAAATGCTCCATAGAGAAACTTGGTTATTTACATTGGGTGTGATAGGAACTAGACATCAAAAGAGATGATGCTTCTTAAAGCTACATTATACATATTAGAATTAATACATTACATATATAAGAATTAATACATAACAGTTATTAGACTTAAAACATTAAAGATATCTGAGATGTGGACATCACTAGCCCTGGTTCCTGTTAGCATCACTATAAATAAATCCAAGGCAATACATTTCTGTACCACCAGTTCCCATCAGACTACTTTAAATTCCTGTCTTTACGTCTCGGCCATTGATTTGGGGGGAAATTGAGAAAATTTCTGTAATTCTGTATTTAGGTGACATCAGGTTTCTCCAGTAGGTGGCACAACTCTCTTGCTGGTTTATGAGCAGAGGGCGTAGTGCGTAGTGCATATCCAAACGTGTTCATTTCTCTCTGTTTTTGTGTCTTCTTTCTCTCTCTCTCCTCTTCAGGTGTAACAGAGCTGGTTCCAGACTACCAGCCATCCCCAATGACAGACTCTGGTTTGAGCTCTAGCTCAACCTCCTCCAGTATTAGTTTGGGGGGCACAGCTCTGCCCCATTTGCCCCCAACGCTGCTAAATGAAGTGGACCTTTCGGCCGAGCAGGACGAGAAAGTTAAAAACCTCATTGAGTTCATAAGCTCCAGGTTAATATCTCTGCATTTTTTCTTGTAAAATCTTTAGTTTTTGTCTGAAATATTTAATTTAAACCTGTAGAGTGTTTAATGGACCTTGTAGTTGGTTTTGGTAAATGGTAGGTGTGGGACAGTACACTGGTAAATTATTGTTATTGTGATTAATTAAAAACTTGATACATTTTTCTGCTGATCTGTTTATTTGAAGTTCATATGTCAACATTTCCACCAGCAGGCCTTATTGAACCATCAGGCATAGATCTATTGTGAATCTGTTTTTTTGTCCTGTTTTTTTTTGGTTAATTCAGTATATATACATTTTAATATAGCATTGTTGCATATCATTGTCCAATGAAAAACAAGTATCAACAAAATTGCATCTTTACAGGAGAGACAGAAAAGCACTTTACTTTCAGTGTAAGTCAGTGGAACCAGAATTTTTTCCAAGCTGTTTTGGAGCACTTCTATTGGTCCATTCAGCATGGAATCGTTACACAGTGTAGACAGCCATTGGCATGCTTAAATGATGTAGAAAACTTAAAATCAACAAAAATGGAGATACACGTTTTTCATTGGACAGCGACGATATACATGTATATACAATAAGACATAAGTATTCCAAGCATTCAAACATGGGATCATATTCGTTTTAGATCAAAACAAGAAATGATGGCATGAGCCAGATACTTAGGTTTAACCAGTATTTTTAAACTGATGTTTGATGTTGTATTTTACTCTGAAAGAGTTGAATCTTTAGACAGCTCTGAATTACTACTCAAATGTTTGCATATACTTAATTGTACAGTCTTTATAACCCTGTAAAAAAATTCTGATAGAAACAGTGACAATTTCAACATTTACTGCAGAAGATGGAACTGGTTGTGCTAAGGCTTTGTGTGTTGTCTTGTGTCCGCAGCTGTGTCTAAGTGGAAAGGGTATTGTTGCATTGCATGCGTGTGCGCCCAGTTTTTTGTGTGTGCATTCACCGACAATGATGATCTCTTAGCTGCTGTTGTGAAATCCTCCTTCTTTCGTGTGTTGTCTTGGGTTTGCCCAACTAAGTCGCTTCCTGGTCCACATTAAATCTCTGATTGGCTGCTTCACAGGAAGCGAGGTCCACTCTGGAACCACGAAGACATGTCTCCTAAAAACCCCAACATAAAGAGTGCTGAGCAGCTCAGCGTCTTCCTCAGACACGTTGTCACGGTCTTCAAACAGACTGAATCAGGTTTGTTTCATGTTTTGTTATTTTGCTTCAGCGTACCAAAAGTAAAAGCCTCACACGGTGTTTGATGGTAATAGCTGATCTAAATGTGTGCTTGTGTCTATGAGCAGGTTTCCAGTTGGACCAGCTGTTGAGTGAGGTAGCCTTGCAGACGGCTCTTTCGTGCTCCTCAAGGCACTATGCTGGACGCTCCTTCCAGATTTTCAGGGCTTTAAAACAACCGCTTACAGCATCCACCTTGTCAGACCTGCTCTCTCGCCTGGTGGAGACTGTGGGAGACCCTGGAGAAGAGGCTCAGGTAACATCAGTTTACAGGACTGCTAATTCCTAAAACAGTATAAATATTAGGGATGTAAGAAAATATTGAATATCGGGATATTTTGTTTCGTGATACTGAATCGATTTCATAAAAACACAGTATCGATACACAGGTTCCTGGTAGACAGTAAATCATTGTGTGTTGTGTTTAAACCTCTCACCACTAGATGGCAGTGTTGTAATCCATTTTTAGCTCCACTACAACATTAACAAGCAGCACAAGAGCACAATGCTATTGTAAGCACTGGTAAATCTCTTCATATTGTGGTGTGTTTTAATAGTAGAATTTGATAAATCGCAATATATCATGATATATTAAATCGTGACCACAGCGGTATCACGATACGTATTGTATTGCCAGGTTCTTGCCAAAACACAGCCCTAATAAATATCGAAGTAAACATTATAGTGGCGCTTTAGTAAAGGTGCTGTTTGGTTGGAGTTCAGAACTACAAAAATGTTTATTGTAAATATTTATTATAAAGGTTTATTAAGAACAATATCAGTCAAGTACATGAATTCATATTTCTAAAGACACCAGCTTTCATGTTTTTGTGCACTATGTAAGGAAAGCCAGAAGAGTGTCTGTTACCCCAGAATTCTGAAACTTTAAATGCGGGATATGATCAGATTGCATCAGTCCTTCCAGATAAAAGGACATTTGAGAATTCAGTGGTGGAAAAGGCCTAGTAAGCATTGGTCCGTAGCAATGCCTGCTTGCTGCAACCCGAGCAAGCAGTACACACCTAAATGCTTGACTCCTACAGTGAGGAGGTCTTGTGGTTCTGATGTGCTGCATAGCATAAATTCTCCAGCACCATCATTAAAGCACCAACTAAAAAAATATAAATTATCCATCCCTCCAGTACAGTTCTGGACACTTGCCCACAGATTCACTTATTTTCATATGCTTTGCCGTCCTGCATTATATCTTTAAAACAATATAAAAATGTATTCCCAAAGTTAAAGTGAGAAGGTAAAAGCAGAGAGTTTTAGATGGGAAAAAAACCTTCACTCTCACAGGGGTTAACCCTAGGATTCAGTGTTTAGTGTTTGGAACATCCTTCTGTCAGTAGGTGTGATATACCTTTCTTGGTACATTTCTATTTATTATCTATTTTTTTTAACAAGATCCCAAAGATCTCAGATCATATTGATGATTTTAAGAGAGAAATGTAAAAAGACAAAGAGTAAATAGTTGATCACAATTGTGGGCTTTCATAAAGATCAGGAAGGAGTCTGTTGTTTTAACATAACAGAGCAAGCATTAGTCTTAGAATTTTGTCTTAAAGACAGTGATGCTTTTGGGAGCTGGATTGTTAGGATACTGATACACAGTCACAATGCTTTATCTCTTTTTAACTTTCTCTGTTCTCTCCTCCCAGGGCTTTGTGATAGAGTTGCTTTTGACGCTGGAGGCTGGTATTGATACTTTGGCAGACACCATGAAGAACTATGACCTGCTTACTGCACTGTCACAGTAAGATGTGCTTAGGCTTTCACACCAACTTTACCCTCATCTTATTCGCTTTACTGTTACATACATACATACATACATACATACATACCCTGTGCACTCACCCAGAGCATACACCAGTCTTGTTAAATAAAAACGCAGTCAATGAGAAACGTTGAAAGATCTGTTGACATCCTACTAAAACAGCTCCTCATTACCGTTAGCACTTAATTTATTTGGGAGCGTTTTGTTCAGGATTTTTTTTTAAATTATTATTATTTACAAATAACGTTTCTTTGCAGCGGCCTGGTATCATTGGAACTCATCCAGTTAAGTTAAATCAGGTGTACTGGTGGTGAAGTCAAAAATATCCATGTGATGTTCAGGGGGCCTAGAAGAAAAACAGACCTCTCTGAGCAACTTGACCATCTAAGCCGTTTTTTTTAGCTAAAAATGTTGTACAATTAGTTCAATTCCTTTTCAGTGGTTAATTCTTAGTGCATTCGTGTTCGTTTGACTATTCTAGGGTTATTTTATATTTTATCAGGACAAACACACTTATTGTTCACATAAACAGTTTAAATATGTTGCTTTTGCACAGAACTGTACGTACTGCTTGAATAACTCTATAACATGCAATTTGTGTTAAACAAAGCAGGTTAATTAAGCTGTCAAAATCCTAAAACTGCCATTTCCACTTTTCCTCAGGGCTTCCTCCCATGATCCTTTGCTGGGCACAAAGTTTGCCAATAACAGAAAGAGCACAGGCCAACTGAACCTGAGCAGTGGCGGCCTATTCCACATGCACTACAACCATGCCCGCAGCAACTCCCTCCGCGCCAGCCTCATGGGTGAATGCAAAGGGGATCGGCGCCGCAGCAACACCCTCGATGTGGCAGATCGCCTGGGTGGTAGCCATGGTAATCTCGCCCGCACACGGAGCTTATCATCTCTACGTGAGGGTGGAGTCCCGGGTGGCGGGGGAGGAGGAGGAGGAGGAGGAGGAGGAGGAGGAGGAGGAGGGGGAGCAGGTATGGTTGGACCTGGTTTAGGAGAAGTGGGCCCACCAGCAGACCCTACTAATCTGTTGGCCACAGTGTTCTGGATTGCAGCTTCACTGCTGGAGTCGGACTACGAGTTTGAATACCTTTTGGCGCTCCGACTCCTGAACCGGCTCCTGGCTCAGCTGCCTCTTGAGAAGGCTGACAGCAGGGAGCGCCTGGAGAGGGTGCAGGCCAAGCTCCGCTGGTACAACTTCCCCGGCCTCCTGCAGCTCTTCCTCAAGGGCTTCACTTCAGCTGCTACGCAGGAGCTCACCATCCACCTGCTCAGCAAGCTCATCAGTGTGTCCCGACAAACACTTGTAGACCCTTCCCAGGTGGCAGGTCAGAGCACAAATGAAGACACATCACCCTAGCAACAACACAAATTTGCACATTTTCCCTTTAACCCCATGCATAGCCAGTCAAACAGACGTGCCTGATGTCTGAAGTTTGCTTCATTCATTTTAAGTTTGCTTCTGCAGCTATAAGCTAATATAGTTATGAAGTAATAGAAGCCACCAGTTTTCCTTTAATGCATTTCTATACTTGCTTACAGGTTTTCCTTTAAACATCCTGTGCCTGTTGCCTCACCTGATCCAGCACTTTGACAGCCCCACAGTGTTCTGCAAGGAGACCGCAGATCGCATCTCTAAGATGTGTGCTGAGGAGAAGTCAGCCACGCTGGCCAACCTGGCCCACATGATGAGCCTATACTCTACGCACAGCTACTCGCGAGACAGCACCAACTGGATCAATGTGGTCTGCCGGTACCTGCACGATGCCTTCGCCGAAATCACCTTTAACCTGGTCACTTACTTGGCTGAGGTGAGTTAAAGAAATACAGCCGCCGTATTTGTGTTAAAGAACAATGTAAATGTGTTTTTGTATTTGAGTCAGATTCTCTTCTCTGTTCTCCTGATGTTATAGAGTTTATTCTGGATATACTGGACGTGCTGCTGTTTTCTTATCAGCAGGCTGATTGGCTTTTTCAATCAGTTGTTGCAGTTAAGAGAATGTTAGAAGATTTTGTTATGTCATTTGGACTATTTGAATTGGGTCAAAAAAACAAGTAGTAACTGGCTGTTTAGCACAATGAGTAGTATAGGTGAGCGTTCAAACGCGCTTACTCGTTCCAAGTTCTTTACATCAGGAGACTGCAACACAGATCTGACAAAACAGAAACAATAAATTGACAATAGCAAGTTGTTCTAATGTAAATAATGTAATATAATGTAAAGCTTGTAACAAGCTTTTTTATGGTGAATATAGAACCATGTTCAGAAATAAATAAAAGAAAATCATTGCCTTCATTAAAGAACATTTAAAGAATGTATTATTATACATCAGTAGTTGTTCTACAACACTTTGGTGCAGTTTTACAGTCTGTGATCTTTCACCATTTGTCCTTAGTTACTGGAAAAGGGGCTACCCAGCATGCAACAGTCGCTGCTGCAAATCATCTACAGCCTGCTGAGTCACATAGACCTGTCAGCTGCGCCTGTCAAGCAGTTCAATTTGGAGATTATGAAGATTATAGGCAAATATGTGCAGGTGGGTTGTGTCTTTGTACTTTGAGCCTTGTGTTTTTTTTTGGTCACATTTTGTTTGATCATAAAAGATTGCAGAATTCAGAATATTATTTTCACCCAACCTTCATGCTATGAGTATGTGTTGGGAAGGGTTTGTTTTGCTTGTGCTTTGTGAAATGCAAGCCTTATAAGTGTAGGTTTGTGACTGAGTGTAGATGTGAGTCTGTGGACGTGTGGTTGCGATATGGCGGGGCTTAGGGGCGCGTTGCTTTTTGATGCACTTTTGAAGAACTGCATTGAAACAGCGCTGCTGCTTTTATCCCCACTGAGCTTTTCACCCTGCCATCACCCCAGGGTAGTACACTGAGAAGGGTGGATAGAGTAAATGAGGTAATGTGGGACTGAGGTTTACTGAAAATAAGTGAATGGTTTCGCTGTCCCTCCTGTCTACTTATAGTTAAAGCTGTACATATGAACATTTGAGCTTGAAGATGTGTTTAAATGGAGTCCCTCGTATATTCCTTCTTTACGTTTACATTCTGGTTGAGGCATTTTATAAACTGCTACTGAACTTCAGTAACTGAGTGCATGCATGTTTTAATCCAGAGCCCGTATTGGAAGGAGGCCCAGAACATTCTGAAGCTGGTGGTGTCTCGCTCAGCTAGCCTGGTGGTGCCTGACGAGATGCAGCGGTCTTATAGCGCCGAATCATCGGGTTCACCCGAAATCGCTTTCACTCGCATCTTTAACAACTCCTCTAAAGAGCTGCCAGGAAAAACACTGGACTTCCACTTTGACATCTCAGAGGTACACACTGTTTTTCTTTTTTACTAGATGCATGAATTTTATTCTTAAAGAAACTGCTTACCTTTATGTTAATGGAAAATGTAGACAATTGAAATAGGATTAGTATTAATTCTCAGATTTCTTCTCCTTCTGTTCATCCCGGGACTATAAGAAACACGTAAAATTTAGCTTGACCTCTTTCCAACATTTTATTTGATTTATTTATTTTTTTTAATCTGTGTTATCTGTTTCTGTTCTATGGACTAATTGTGTCTTTTGACCTTTGGCCGTTCAGACACCCATCATAGGGCACAAGTATGGAGACCAAGGCAGTGCAGCAGGTCGCAATGGAAAGCCACAGGTCATCGCTGTGACAAGGAGCACGTCTTCGACATCTTCAGGGTCAAACTCTAATGGCCTGGTGCCAGTCAGCTGGAAAAGACCCCAACTCTCTCAGGTGCAGTACAGCAGATTAATAGCATAATCTTAAAGGGCAAATTATAAATAGCTCGCACAGGTAACATTTTGCAGTGTTGGTTACCCCATCATAACCTGTCTGTACATGACTGTCTGCTAACGAACATTCCCTGGAGCTAACATCCACAAGAATTAACACTGCAACCCTGACAACTCTTTGTATGTAGAATGATGGAATAACTTTTTTTTTTGCATGCAAAGTAGAAATACAAAGAAGGCAGACGCCTCGTTAAGAACACTGTATATTAATTCTGTTACTTCCATTTGAATGTGTGAAGGTGCTAATACAATGTATTATAATATACTTTGTAAAGCATTGTATGCCAGTTTTTAGTTACTGCCATAAGCTTTTCATAAATGCTCAAGTATGTTATTATAAATCTTATCTTTATAAGGGTGACATTTGAATAAAGTGTTAGTAAAACATGCATACATTTCATTTAGTTTCAGTCTGCTACAAATCTGTTTTTCCGTGTTGCCCTGACAGTACAAAGTATATTCTTTAATACTGCTGTGTTGTTTAATTCCAGAGGAGAACACGAGAGAAGCTAATGAATGTCCTGGCTTTGTGTGGACCAGAAAATGCCCTACCCAAAAACCCCTCAGTAGGTTTAACCCCCTTATGTGTGGTTTAAGACAGTCACATTTTAATTCTCCACAGGATATTATGAAATTTTAGCTGACAATTGGTTGTAATATCAGTAATTGCATTAAAGGTATTTTCTTGTTGATGATCTGCAGTTTTTAAAGTGCAAGACTAAATGAACAGATGTTCCTGTGATGCTCTTTAATAAAATGTACTATTATTGCTTTTCTGTAGGTGGTGTTCTCCTCAAACGAGGACCTGGATACAGGTGACCAGCAGAACAGCCTGATCCCTACAGTAGAGGAAGTGACGCGCGAAGAGGAGGTGCAGGCAGAGGACGCAGGAAGTGAGCAGCAGTTTGGCGTCTTCAAAGATTTTGACTTCCTAGATGTGGAACTGGAGGATGCAGAGGTGAGAACTGACCTGCTGGTGTCGCTCTGGGGAAACGACATGTGATTTAACTATGTGTAAAAGTGATTTTTGGCATCTGTCAAAATTCAATGCAGCAGAATTATCAGTAATAAGTAGTGAAGTGTGTGAGAGATGGACTGTACTTGTTTCTGTGTACTAACATTATTGAATGTAGTCATAGTACTTCTTTTTCCCATCTGTCGTGCCTCCCTAATCCTGCTGTTGTTGTTTTTACTGTTTTTCTTGCCTTCAGGAGTTGCAGGTAAGTTTCTGTGTCAACTGTGGGTCGTAGTGTTGTCACTTTGTGCTTATTGACAAGTTTGGCTTCTGCATAAATATTATCCTAGAGTATTCTTCACAGTCTTAGCACACAACAGGACAAGTGAAACCCGTGATGCATGTCCGTTTCCTACATTTACGTCCTGGTTTGTGTGAGTTTCAGTTGTTGCCTACTGTCATGTAAAACTCTTTCTAAAACTTTCTCGGTTACCTATACTCACAAGGAAAAACTGTCAGAATCAGGAAAAAAAATACTCAGCTACATTTACACGCACACTTGTTATTGGATATTGTTCTGAGACTGATAGTCTAACTACGATGATCACCAAAAATATGATATGGTATAATAATATAATGATATAATAAGCATGATTTTATTATTATGCTGATTTAAGTTTAACGTTGGCCTGAATATTCATGATGTTACGACCCCGTTTATCTCACTGATTAAAATAGGTCTTGCACATAACAATGATGATCTGTAAATTTAATGTAAACACTTGTATAGCCGCACTGACTCCTATGCAGAGAGATTTTTATATTAACAAATGTTTAATCACAACTTGAATAAAGGCAAGGGAGCTAAACGTTTGGTCAGAAATAGACATGGTGCTTACTTCTCTACATCTGAGTGTGCCATGAAGGTGGGGTTTATTATAGTTAAGTCAGTCCTTACTGGGGTCCATGTAAACGATACTATAATATTGACTAGTTATTGTCACACAACTTTACAGTGTGTATGTGTGAATGTCAGTATTTTGTTATTGTTTTAATTAGTGATGCGAGAGTTTCTCTTAGTACCGACATGCATGTTTTTACAGCCTGTTAGGTGTTCTTTTCTAATGTTATTGTTATTTCGTCCTGAGAAATGTGTCTGTCTTTGTCTCACGTTTTCTTTCTTAAGAAGAACAATTCTTTCCTCATTTCATCATCAAGTACATGAGCATAAACTGTGTGATTTGTTTAGTGCTGGTTGCTTTTTGCAAGTGATGTGTTTCTCTGACTGCTGTTCCTCTACCAACCGTCAGGGGGAGAGCATGGACAACTTCAACTGGGGTGTCCGTCGGCGATCTCTGGACAGCATGGACAAAGGAGACACCCCGTCGCTGCAGGAGTGCCAGTACACAGGCAGCACGCCCAGCCTCAACCTTACGAACCAAGAGGACACGGATGAGTCGTCTGAGGAGGAGGTACTGAGCGCTAGCCAGATTCTCACCCGCTCCAACCTCGTAAGTCCCCCCTTCGTCTCCAGGGCCCCCGCCTCACATGGGGCACCGGCATGGTGTGTCTGTGCGCCAAGCTGGGCTTAGATGCTGCCACGTCCCACCTAGGGGTGGTTAGACGCTTGCTTTTACCCGTAACTTGCAATCCCAGTCATCTTTAGGCCAATACCCTGCTGCCCAGCCAAGCCTACTGCCCACCTTCAGCCTTCCCAGTATATTTTTTCAATCCGTTCTCACGCACCTGCTGTCCCTTTTCATTTTAATTACCTTCATTTTGGTTTTTTTTGGTGGTAAGTAATGCCCTGGGGCCTAGTACTTTTGTTTTTTTTGGTGACTTACGTACCTGGTAACAGTGAAATAAATAAGCTTCAAAGGTTTCCTAATGCGTAGGGTTTGCATAGGAACTAAACACTTAACAGCATGGTTGCAGTTCAGCAGAACATTTGAAACAGTTGTTACTGCATGTTTTATTTTGTCCAAGCTTTTAATATAATCGCTCTAACCCATCCCTGCTTGCTACGACGCACTAGCATTTTTGCATAGCTTATATGAGCTGGATTCAGAAAGCATGTCTATACACTAAAAATCTGATCTTCTCAAAGTTCCTCTCCTCTTTCCAACTGCGCTCTGTGTGAGTGAGACTGAAGAATCTCTTAAACACTTAAAGATGACTTGTTTCTGACCATGACAGGCTCGACCTTACTCTGCTGGCATGCAGCATGTCGAACGAGAGGAATGAAATATTTAAAGATGGACAAATATTGGATTATAAATCTTGTATGTTTATACATGCTTGTTTTTAAATAACAGCAGTATTGGAAAGTACTCTAAACCTTATAACTTGTCTGGCCACTGGTTTGCATCTAATATAGCACTTTGAACAGTCAGGTTCAGCAGTTCGGTCTGAGATTAACAAACTGAGCTGGCTTTGGTTTTCTGCTTTTCTCGAGAATTGCTTGTTAAAAGTTGACAATTTGTGCCTTTACACAGCTCAACAGTGACTCCGCCACAGACGACGCTACTTCCAATCACATGGATTCTCTCCAGCAGTCCCAGGAGTCTTCCAGCAGTGTCCTAACAGAGGAAGCCATGCCCACCCCGCCACTGCCCGGCCCAGACAGCCCTATCCATGAGACCACACATTCTGACAGCAATATCAGCCAGCTGCCTGAGGTGGGATCAATCGGGAGTCTGAATGAATTCTGGTGTACGGGTGCTTTCTAGCTGTTGCTTTAAATTAAGCCTGTTTGTTCTGTTTTGCTGGTGTGTAGCTGGTGCTCCTTTGCTTACTCTTACCGTTGTCAAAGAGTGCTTAGCACTTTTGACTCTCTTACCGCTCGCTATCAGGGGCCGTCTTGGTGTTAGTAAAGCAGTGTTCTTAATAATGGATCCTGTGGAACACCATGCCCTGTCAGCTGGCTTACTGTGTCGTGACACTGATACATCGAGAGAGTCTTTTGCTGCTTATTTTTTTCCTGCTTTCATAATCATGCTTGTTTTGTTGTGTTCCTGTGATCTTTGCAATTAGTCAAAAAGGAATTGCTGCATGGGTGGGGCTTGCTTATTGGGTGATTTGGGGAAAGATTGCTGTCAGCCATGACATACACCTCAGGCTTGCTGTGCTAAAGCATCAGTTTGGCCTGAGAAATATTCTAAACGTAGAAGTTAACTCTGTAAAAGTCCCTTCGGAGGCCCCTCATAACCACTCATGGAACTGCAAGTATGACGTGAGTATTTGGTAAAGCTTTACACTCTACAAAGTGGGATTAGAGCCTGAGGGTTCCTTTTTAACACTAACAGGCTTTGCATTGCTACCTAATACATTTGACTAACTCATTACTAACTTACTACCTCTGTCAGTTTCTGTGTTCAGTGTGGAAACTTTCAACCATCCTCAAACAGCAGGGTGGGTTCATTTGAAGGGGCACAAGTGTAGCAATGTATAATCAGTGTAGTGAATGGCATTTTGAGAGTTTTTATAATGTAGACAGCATAACCATGTGCAAAAAGCATTGCTCATTGAGGATAAAACTGTTGTGCACACACCTCTGGTGGTTGGTTCATTAGTAAAAGCAGAAGCACATGTCCCCTGCTTCAGGTTCCTGCAAAATGCTCCTCCCCTTTGGTCATTGTAATACATATAAATAATTCTCTGCTCTGAATGCCCATTACGTCCAGCCAAGCTCAGTTCAGCATATTTGCGTCTCAAAGTCAGTTCAAGGGCGTCTTCTCTTGTCATTCCCCCAGCTTTTAGTGTAATGAGTCTAGATAAAACCATCAATACTCTTACTCATCAACTCCTCCACCGTAGCTATTCCCCCTAAAAGCTTTCTGTAATTCTGGTCTTGATTTGGCTGCTTGCCACCATCCTCTGTGTCACACTAGACTCTTAAATAGGGGAAAGACGGAGGAATACGGCAGTAACTTGTTCACTTTGACTTGTATGTAGTAGTGCCCCAGCTCTTTCAGCACTCTCCCAAAGCAGCTTTCAATAAAACATGAGCGTGACCCAAGCAAAACACAGTTCGCCGTCTCTCATATTGAGTGAGGGGCTTGAAGGAATAACAAGCTATATGTCATTTGCCCCTTGGATGTCAAGCATTGGTTCACCAGCGTTTAGTATTGAGTGATATGCTCAAATGTTACAGTCCTCTATAATGTGACTGTGAGTGTTTAGACCTTTTTTATGTTTTGTTGATTTTCCTAATTAAAATTCTCGCGGCCACAATAAAAAATCACCACCATTTGAAATGTGACATGCCAGATAAATTTAGCAGATAAACACTAACCGTGTACTGAAACGTGCAGACGTTTTCTCTCTGGAGAAAATGTTTTGACATGAAATAAAAAAAACATGCCTTTTTACCAGTGGCACCTGTACGACTCTGCATCTTGACATTTTTTTTTCTCATTGTTTCGGTTTCTGAAATGAGCTTCAGGGAGTCGCAGCCTTAGAACTGAACAGTTCAAACTCTGCAGGTGTTGCAGTTGTGGAGTGATTGATTGTAAATTGTGGTTTAAAACGTTTTCTATTTAAAGTTTCTGTTTCACAGATCATTTGCATTTCATTTGACACTGTACATTTAATTGATTATTGAGTCAAGGCAGGCATCATGTGCCTCATTTTTAATGGCAGGGGTCCGGGGGACACATTTGCATCTTATATGCATTGCACTAAATCAACTATATACTTCCATCTATTGATTACGTATGTTTGCTAATAAGAGCAGTGTCTGAGAAATGGCAGGTCCATTTTGTGAACTGCCATTTTTACGTGTCTCGTAATAGTGGTCAGAATCTGACCTCTGGCTAATTGGCCTAAATTTGCCCTGCACTGCAGTGTTGTGTTTCCGCAGCTGTAGAGTGAAACGGCTCTCTGGAGACCACTTAAACTGCCTCAGAAATGTTACAGGCAGAGTGAAAATGTGTTCACTACAGAATAGCTTTCTTTATCTTCACCAACTGGTGTGGGTGGGTGTGTGGGCGGATGGGAGTTTGTGTGTGCGGTTCTATGTTTTGCTCGGGTATAAGCATTCTATTGGTCTGATAATGAGAGAGGAAGTAACATTAGGTTCTTTTAAGTTACACTAATTGTGAAATACTCTTTCATCTAAAGTAATTCTACTGGTTTTAAGGGGTGAAAACCTAAAATGGTCTTGAGTAGGCGTCCAGAATTCAGTAAAGATGGCAAGATTTTTAAATAAACCAGTTACTACTCCACAGAACTAATTGTTGGCTACAGTGCGAGCTAGCTTGTTTGAGGTTTATGTCCTGCTTCATTGCCCCCCACCACATTCTGTCCTGCAGGACGCTAGTGTGACGGCGGCGGACGAGCTTAGCAGCAGCGTGAGCGAGGACACGGGTTTCTGCAGTGCCCCCCCTCTTCCCTCAGACCCTCCCGATCTTTGCAACCTGCCCGACTGCTCGGACTCTCAGGACCCTCCCGACGACTTAGACCCGGCTCCCCCTCCCCCGCCGGCAGTGGACAGCCCACCGGGGTCACTCTGTGAGGACGAGACGGTGCTGCCTCCCACCGCGCCAGATAGTGCCCCGGACTCAGTTTGTGAAGAGGACGTGACACTGGCGCTTAAAGAGCTTGATGAGAGGTGTGAGGAAGAGGAGGCGGACTTCTCTGGCATGTCCAGGTGAGTCAGAGAGGCTAGGCTGTTTTAGCAATCTCTGTTACGAGGTGACGTGTTCTCGTGACACGGTGATATTTGGTGAGCTGTGAGGGTGGAACTCATTGCAGCTACTACTGTAGTGCTTGACCAGTCAGGACGCAGCGAGCGAGATGACCAACCAAATCACACTGGGCTGATCAGGAGGGGGCGCTAAAGCTCTAACAACAAATAAAACATGCTATAAAATGATGCAGAGGTCATGGTTTGTTTGTTTTTTTCATGGTCAGTTCCACAAATAAACAGGAATTGTGCATTGAGATGTGTTGTGGGTAGAGGGTGAGGCAATTTGTTTCCACTCAGAAAATCAACAGGAGTACTAGGAGTACCCAGACTTTTACATTTGACCGCAATGGGGCAGTCGCTGTCAGTTATATCAGCATTCCAACGTGTTTTTATGAGTAATAAGGTTTTGAAAGAAGGACAAGCAATTAAATTTAGATTAACTTAACAATAAAAAACAATACATGACCTTTCAAAGACACCAGTCGTTTCGATTTGGTATGCAAAGCTGCCAATTCATAAAAAGATTTATTAACAAAACATTAAAATTAAGTGGGACCAGTAGACAGTTTAAAATGTGCATCATTGTTATTCAGTTGCGTGCTAGATAATAATGATTTATCTAAGTACACTTGGATAGATTTATAAATCAAATTAAAAGCCTAAATAAGCTCTCGTAGATTCAGAGTAGATTAGTGGAGGATATGATTATGTGTAATGTAATATGTAACCTTAGCTTGGTGCCTATATGCATGAGAATTAGTTTTGCTGTTTGTCAGCCAGATCAGCATCCGTCTGCATTCAGGAACAATGCTGAGACAGTGTAGCTCCCCTCATAGCAACTGGGAGCTTGGACTGAGTGCCTGAACTGATGGAGAGACCTTATATATCTGTATAAGTCCCCCTTCATATTGTGAGGCTAATTAGACAAGTTCGATTTGAACAACGATAGCTGAGCTCATGTTTGGCTCTGGTCCTGGTTGGTCTTGGCACCAGGACGTCTCCTTGACGGCTGGCCAGTCTTAGCTCTTCAGCTGTGCGCCAATACGTCCCTGTGAAGGTGGGCCAATCCTTTAGAGGGCAGAGGACGTTAGTCCCCAAACTGCAGTAAAGATGCAGAAGCAAGACACTGAGCCAGATACTATCAATTATCTGCGCTCCCAAGGGACGGACGCTGCAGAGCCCTTTGTTATTGATTTGCAGAGCGAATGGCAGCGCTCCAGCAGAACCTCTACCTCAAAACGGAGGCTGTCACGTGTTCATGCATGTGTGCAGATATTCACGTGCACAGTGCAGGAAGCGAAGGCCTATATTCTGCCCTCCCTGTGGTGCGGCGTGCAGTGGGGATCCATCTGACAGATCTAGAACTGCATCCGTGTGCGCTTGTGTGTACCGAGCGGGGGTGGGGGTGGGGGGGGGGGGGATAATGAACACAGTTTGCTAATGCAGTGCAATATCGGCTCACAGTGAGTGGGAGAGAGAGGAGGAGAGGGATCGAGGGAGAGCGAATGAGGGAAAAATAATAGGAGAGGTGGTCAGACCCTGTGAGGTGAAAGAAGGAGAGAGAGAATTTGAGCTTAGCGAGTCTGAAGACCGCAGAGAAGGAAGAAGACAGCGAACGAGGCAGTGAAAGAGTGAATGAAGAGAGGGAAAGGAGGCTGCAAGCGAGGATGAGGATGAAGACCAAGACCATGTCCTTCACAACGCTCAGCAGCACAGGCTTTAAATACTTCTACTCCGTCTGTTTCATCAGGCTCTTCGGCCCCTCAGGCCTGTAAGTGTGCGCGAGAGAGAGTGAGAGAGATGTTTTTCTTTTCCTCTGCAGGAGGTCTGAACTGAAACTGTGCTGCAGAGCGTCGCATCGAGAGAGAGAGAGAGAGAGAGTGAGAGAGAGAGAGAGTGTGATGAAGGGGGGTGGGGGTTTGTGCAAGGGAACAAAAGAGCGAGGGGGAAGAGTGTGGCGTCAGAATCCAAGGAGAAACAGCGCAGCTTTTGATTGCGTGTTTTTCCTTTAGTGACGTAACTTGTTTACTTCTTGTGGGGTGTGTGTGCGCGCCTGTGTGTGTGTGTACGTGAGAGAGTGAGAGAGAGAGATAGAGATACAGAGGAGCTCTGACCTGTGGTGTTCCTGTGTGTTTACAGTCAGGACGAGGGCGATGCGGATGGTTTCCCTGAGCTGCAGGGCTCTCCGCCCCCCTCGCCCTTTCTCTCCGCCATCCTGGCAGCGTTCCAGCCCATCGCTTATGATGACGAGGAAGACGCTTGGCGTTGCCATGTCAATCAGATGCTGTCAGACACGGACGGGTCCTGTGCCGTCTACACTTTCCACGTGTTCTCCCGACTGTTCCAGGTAAGGTAGCAGCATGCGTGTTTGGACTTTTCTGGTGGATAGTACTGACTTATACCACAAACCTAGACACCCTTATCACTTAGCAAATTCAAATGTGTACAGACAATATATTTTACAGACAGGGGTATACAAATAATTAGCGCAGTCTATTCTTTTTACAAAAAATAAAAAATAAACAAAAAATCAATATCCTTGTTTGTATCATATCCCACACACCCTCTCTGACCACCAGGTATTGCTAGCTTAGACATTATTTATGTTCTGTTTATAGTTTGTTTTTTTAACATTGTCATAATGAAAATCTTTGTTTAATAAATAATACAATAATTAAATTTCCATCATAATGCTTTACACATGAAAACTATTTTGTGTTTTTTAAATTATTATTATTGTTATTATTATTATTATTATTATTATTATTATTATTGTTATTATTAAAAATTGCAACAACTCTGTAAAAAAACCTGCCTTAGATAGTGTCCGATTGCACTACGTTCCAGGCCTATGACACAGTATAAATCAGCATCACACTTGTGACATAGTCCTGCATTTTGGGCTTTAGGAACAGGCAACATGGCAACATTATTACATAATACTGTTTCATCAGTTTCATGATACTTGAGGAGCATCACATTATTTATGTTTTGTGTGTGTTGACATGTTGACACAGGCAATAAAGCATCAGTGCACTGTTTAGACATTGCCAAAGACCTGAATATAGTGATTTCAGTGTTTCATATGCTGCACTGCACTGAATGCAGTGAATCATGGATAGTACTGCTCTCTCTGTTATGAGAAATGATTTGGTCAGTCTTAGTTAAGTACTGAGGAATGCTCAGATAAGCATATTGTGGTAATGTTACATAATTGATAACAACATTGTCCTATTGGAACATACCCTTTAACCTTTCAGTTTTTTAATCTAGCTTTATGATAATTATATCAATATATCAGTACTTACTACAGTAGTTTGGAAAAGAACACTGTTAAATAATTATTTATGCTAAACCTGCTCTTTACTTTTGCTCATTTGTGCAGCACATGCAAAGGAAGTTCGACTCCATTACCCATGCCTCAGTGCGATTCCTTGGCGAGGGGCTCCAGCGAATGGGAAACCAGTTCCTCAGCTCTTTGGAAGTCATGACGTCCTGCTCTCAGTGTCCTACAGTTCTACTGGATGCAGAGACTGTGAGTTTATTTCTATGTAATCAGAATCTGTTTGGTAGATGGTACATTTTTAAGCTGATTTGGCCATAAAGAGCTGCTTTCTTCTGAAGTATTTATGAACAGCATCAACAACATAGCTGTGAACGACCACTAGTGCAGTTGTTAATATCAGTATATTTAAGTGTACACTAGAAATGTTATATGCTGGAATTAAATGCCTTCAATTAGAGTGCCCATCACTGGCCGAGCACTGACTCCACTGCTGTGTGTTTGCACTTTATGTGTGTTCCACAGCTGGTTTCCTGTGGGCTGCTAGAAACGTTAAAGTTCAGTGTTTTAGAGCTGCAGGAACATCTGGACACCTACAACGGCAAAAGAGAGGCTGCAGAACAGGTGAGTACTGGACATGCTTACTTTAATGTTTGCAATAAACATGTCTGGTTGCAATATGCACCTGCAATTCACCACTTCCTATTTTGCCCATCTGCTGTAAACCACACATCTTTACATACACCTATTGTGCTTACGGAAATTTGTGACCCTTTAGGGATGTCACAATTCTTAATGCAATATTTGACGGAGAATTCCACCAATTTTCAGAATTTTAGTCTAATTTAGATACAAATATAAACGGTTTCTGTAGGTGGTTTAATGTGAAATGCACTACACTGTATTCTAAAGAAACTACTAAGTTGTTTACAGTGGTGGTGATAGGAAAAAAGACATCTGAGGAGCTTAATGATTCTAAAAGCTACATTACAGACAGTTACTATATAATAGCAATATGCTGCCTGGTGTCTGAGTCATTGTTTGCAACAGTTTATATAAGGAAAGGTGCTTGCATGTGTATTGTAACTTTACCAACGCATATAGAAACTCAGAAGATGTGTATTAGTTTATCATAGTAGATAGTAAATAAAACAGTTAAAGTTTCTGTATAACATACTATTTAACATCAGACCCTGTAAAAATAAATAAATTAATTTAAAAGAACCAATGCATCAAATTCTCCCTTGAGAGTTAGTTTTTTTACAATTCCAACTTGACGATGACAGTCATATAAAGATGAGAACAGGAAAGCATGAGAGGAAAACAGAGTGCATGAGAGAATAAAGCTGACCGTGCAGGCAGATAAATGGCACACTGGCGTCTGTTACGGTCATGGTCTAGAGCAGCCATTAAATCATCTCAGGACGTGAGTGGATTTTAGCCAGCGCTGGTTTCCGTTAGTGCCCACCCAGCGCTCGTGTGCTGGCACTAAGAATAGCCCCACGGAGCCCCTAAATCAGTTAGCGGGGCGGACACGCCACAGAAAAGTGGAGGAGGGAGAAAAGGGGAGGGGAGACGGGCTGATGAGATAGCGGAGAATTAGGAGACGTTAATTGGATAAGACACAGGCACTGTCTCTAGAGTATCGAGCCCCGCCTGCCACTGCACTGAAACAGACGCACTGTTATTTGCCTGCTTCTGCGCTGTGATCAAATTTACCACACATAGACACGCAGTACTGGGCTTCTATTATAGATCAAACCTGTGTGGACAGGTGCAGCCATCTCTTTTCCCTGTGTCTACACGTGTCTGTGTGCATATTGGAATGGCTAGGTCTGCTCCTTTGCTGCTGATCATTTCCTGACCTAGGCCAGCTGACCTGACACTCACCCTTTCATATCGATCTCTCCTTCTCTCCACAGTGGCTGGAGAACTGCAGGAAGACCTTTGGTGATAAAGACAGCAGCCATCGGCCCACAACTCAAGCGCAGGTATTACATAACCAGCACCACTGAGAACTTGTTTTAGACGTTTCTTTGGGCAAAGACATAAATGCAGATAGCAAAACCAAATTCTGTGGAATTGTTTGAAACCTGAGCTTTTATATGCAAGCGTTTGCACATCTGCACACCTTTATGCTTACTGTTTCCCTCTTTCTCTCTGCTTACCTTTTGTATTCTTTCTTTTTCTGTGCCCTGGGGTCAAAAAGGGCACTAGGCTTATTATTATTATTATTATTATTACTTATTAGTACTGCAGCAGCGGTAAATGTTTTCTGCTAGACTTGTCTCATCTGTCTGTTGTTGCCTTCCTCTTTTAACCTGTGTTTTTCTGACCCTACTGCTTCCCCCCACCCCTCTTTCCAGCGTTACATGTCCTCACTGTGCCCCCCATCCCTTTTATGTATTATTCCTGATGGCCGGTTACTGATGTGTGTTTACAGTGTCAGTTGTTCATTATGTTGTTCATTCATTATGCTGTTGTGTCAGGACTGTAGCACAGTATCACTCACCTTACCTAAATCAGCCTTTGAACACCCTAAATCTTTCATCCTTACTGTTAGATAAACAGGAATATCAATAATATAAGTTATAACACCTTGTTAGGGCCAATATCAATACCAAAATTAGGTCTTTTCACTGTTCTGCATTTAAAAAAAGATTAAACTAAAATCCATATGATTGTATGCCAGATTAATATTGTAAAGATGGATCATTGGATAATTTTGCATAGCCATAACACATATAGACACTCGGAGTGTTTTTGGTTCAGCAGTAGCAGGCCTGCCTGTGTGAGATTTGTGGAGTGCAGTATCTGCTGGTAATATTAAGTCAAAGCAGCTTTACAGAAGTTTAAAAACAAACAGTTACAACATATATCCAAAACTCCCTCAACTGGAGGAAGAAACCTTGGGAGGAACCAAGACTCACAAGGGGAGACCCATCCTCCTCTGGTCAAACAGTATTTACAGTTTAATAAACTAAATATCAAGGAAAGGAGTCTCTGTTTGAAATCTGACTGAGTCTTTTTGTAAAGTTGGCGTGAGCTAAAACAGTCCCATCCTATCTCAATGCTGGGGTGTAGCAGTTGACACAAATTGACAGGAAAGCTGGCTGGTGATTGGTGGGGAGGAGGCCCTGATGGTCAGTCCTCCAACAGCGTTCAACAGACAGGAGGACAGTCATTACCTCAGGAAGAGTAAAGAGAGAGAGTAAGTTGGGCTCGGGAGTATGACTGTAGAGAATATGAATATTCAGAACTTCAGAGTGTGGCTGGTGACTCTGGCAGATCTAACTTTAACAGCCTAAAGGAGAGAACCAGAAGATAACATGGACATGAGAGCACCCTGAGACACTGGGATCCCCCCACTCCACCATCAACAAACCTGTGTGATCACGTGAAGTATTGGGACAACAGCACCAACATCTCAGTTTACCATAAACCTCTGTGTCCAAGAACTCCCAGATCTCCTCCCTTTATCTAAAGGAGAAGTTTTATCACCCAAAAGCTAAACTAAACAAGTATGTTTTCAGTCTAGACTTAAAAGTTGAAACTGTGTCAGAGTCCCGGACGTTAAGTGGGAGATTATTCCACAGTTTTTTACATCTGCAATAGCTATCTTAGGTCTGTCAGATATAAAGAAATAGAAGAAATACTATCAGTGAAGAGATTTTTTTCTGTTTGCAAAAATGACCAGGCATTGTCCGCTGTTATCTAATAGTGTGATGAGTTGAAAGGAATTGAAATGCTTAGTAGTATTGACTAAGTAATTGAAAAGAATAGTTATGACTAAATAGAAAGCTACATAATAAGCCATAATCATTGTCAGACTAATCATGATGATTCAAAATTTCCATTTATGTTTAATAATACACCATATGGCCAAAAGTATGTAAACACCTCTCCTAGATACTGAGTTCATCTGTTTCAGCCACACCCAAAGCTTACAGGAGTGTTAAATCAATCACATATCCATGCATTGTGCATAGACAAACACTGGCAGTAGAATGGGTCGTATTGAAGAGCTCAGTGACTTTAAAAGTGGCACTGTCATAGGATCGCACCTTCGCCACAAGTCAAATCATGAAATTGCTGCCCTGCTACATCTGCCCTGGTCAACTGTAAGTGCTGTTATTCTAAAATAAAAGATCTACGATCAACAACAGCCCAGTCACATAGTGGTTAACCGAGGAAACTGACAGAACAGGGCTGCCAAGAGTTAAATGTGTAGCAAATGTGTCTATCCTGTGCTGCATCGCTCACAGAGTTTCTGACTGCCTCTTCATGAAATGGGTTTCCATGGCCGAGCAGCTTCACACAAGCCCAAGATTATTATGTGAAAAGCCCGTCACTGGACTCTGGAGAAGCAAACACATGTTCTCTGGTATGATAAATCACACTTCAGACTAACTGGCTGTCTGATGAATAAATCTGGGTTTTGAGCACTAGGAGAATGCTGCTTACTGGAATGTGTGCCAATAGAATAGCGCCAACAGTGGAAGAGGGACAATGGACTGGGGCTGTTCCTCAGGCCATGGGTTCAACCCTTTAGCTCCAGTGATTCTTTGGCATACATGGACACTTTAGACCGTTATATTCTGCAAATGTTGTGGAAACAGTTTGAGCAAGGCCCTTTTCTGCTTCTGTGCACAAAAAGAGCTCCATAATGACATTGTCTGGTGAATTTGGTTTGAAGAAGCTTCAGTGGTCTGAAGTACACCTCAATCCCACTGAACCCCTTAGGAATAAACTGGGACATTGTTTATGAACCAGGTCTTCTCATCTCAAACACCAGTGAGTGAGCTTGTAAATGCTCTTTTGACCAAACAGATTTCCACAGACTCACTCCAGAATCTTGTGGAAAGTCTTCCCAAAAAGAGGAAGCTTTTGTAACTTCAAAGTGGGACCAGTTTGGCCATGGCTTTGAAGTGAGATGTCCAGCAAGTTCATTCAAGTGTAACAGTAAGGTGGCCATATAGTGTATAACGGTCGCTGTGTACCTCTATTGTCCTACTCTCTCTCCTCTTTCTCTCTTTCTCCTCCTCCTTAAATATGTTTTTCTTTGTCTTCATCTCTCACCATCTCTCTTCTGGTTTCATGCTTATGTTGTGTATTTATTTGTGTCAAACATTTGATTTTCATAAGACTAGCTTTTCTAAAGGGCCATGTGTTTTTATTGCTGTAAAGATTTTTGGTTTCAAATCAGCTCTTGCATGTAATTTGCCATGATGAGGCCAATGCAGTGTTTCTCTTTTCTTTTTCTCCTTCTGATTCCTCCTGTCCTTCTCTGTTCGTCTCTTGGTGGTTTGGGGGTGTTACGCACTGACTAATGTATCTTTCTCTCCGTCTCTTGTGTTTTTTTGTTGTTGTTTTGGTGACCTGCTCTCCCTCTTGCTTAGCAAATGGAAATTCTAGCAGTAAGTGGCTCTTGTATTCTTGACCCTTCCGTAATCATGTCGTCGTGGCAACACACACTGACCATTCCATCCATTCATCATAAACACAACCAGTCACGCAAAACCAGTTAGAGCTCTGAACAGTCTGTCTCCGCCTTGTATTTCTTAACACTTCTGCAGAATGTCATGTAGTTCTGTACGTATTACATGCTTTATTAATGCCTCGCCGTAAATTGGTACTGTTCTTGTATGACCTTAACTTTGCTACGTCTGTGCTAATTTGCTAATGTTACATAATAAAAGCCTGCTCAAATCATATTAATGGAACTGTTGTGATTGTAGTGAATGGGGTGTGTCCATGGGTTACGGAAAGGAGGATGCCCTAATACCATTTTGCTCTCGTTCTGCATGTTCATCACCCCCATCTCGTTTTCCCTCTTCCTCACTCCCGATTCACAGCATCCGTTTAAACGTACAGTCATGAAATGAACTTCAGCTGTTGCAACCAGAGAGGGGAAGTTTAAAAATAGCATGGTGTTCTCTATTCATGGTTAGTGTTAAAACGTAGTGAGCATGATCACTCCGTGCTGTCTGGGCACCAGCTGCAGGACGCTGTCTAAGGGATTCATCCTTTCATCCCCCCTCTCTAACCCTGGACTTCATTGATCATTGATGCATCCATCCTGTCATTTGATCATGCAAACGTGCCGCTAACGCTTGTGAAGCTGAAGATTAGAACATGTTTGTGTTGAGCTAATGATGCTTGGTTCTCTCTGTCTTCTTCTCTCTGTAGGAGCTGGAGCTCTGTCGGAGGTTGTATAAGCTCCATTTTCAACTGCTGCTGCTCTTTCAGGCCTACTGTAAACTCATCAGCCGAGTAGACACCATAAAAAGAGAGGCCGAGGTGTGTATTTGTCCATAGGGAATCATCATGTGTGCATAGAGTGTATATATATACATATATATTGGACCTACACGTTATGCTTTGAGTGAATGGCATAATCTTTTGCAATGTATGACCATGTTGCATGTTTGCCATATGCTGTTTATGTATAGTACTGTGCAAAAATTCACCAAGAGACCACCCTTCATTTATTTTATTTCCCATCAAAACAGTCATTAACTAATAGTTAGTCATTCTTCAGTGCCAGGAAGAAAACAAAAAAAAACATTGATCACTGGTTTGCTGTCACACATAAAGTTCTATCAGAACTTTTGATTAATTGTATAATTCTAATTTCTAAACAAGCGCTGTTTGTCCAGAACAGTTTCTGTCATCATAAAACTTGAAAAGGGAAGTAATATCATACACACACACAGAACATTTGTAGGCTGTTTGGTAGGCGAAAAAAGCTGTTAGTGTAGGCTGTATTGTTTTTTTATTTGTGATCAACTTTTTATTGCTTTCAACAGAAATGGGGTTAGGGAGGGGATGGCATGGCAAGACTGGCATAAACATTAAACAGGGCCACACACTAAAAATACATACTCAAACATACATTAGAATAAGCATTTAACAGAAAACAATATCTTGGATAGAATCATATAAATTCTCCCAGTTACCACTTGTTGAGGATTGTGCTTTGCTAAGTTTAGCTGTTACGTATTTCATTCTAACTATATTTTAAAACCTAACATTTTAAAAGTAAATGTTGAGGGGTAATCCAAAGTTGTAGAATAGTTTTCTTGCTAGCTGTAAACCCTGCCATTAACAATCAGAGAGAACTGAAAAGCTGAATCATCATTCAGGAGACATAAATGTGGCGAATGTGGGATGTTTAGATTCAGTAGTTTAGATAAAATATATTTTGTAGTAGACCATATGTTAGCTACTTTAGGGATCTCCCAAAACATGTGTACCAGGTGCGACTTACAAACTAGAAATAAGTTTGACTTGATATCTCCTATATGGTGTTGCATAAGCCCTGTGAATAATCTTGTAATGAATAAGCCGATGAGCAAGATCTTTAGATGTTTGACGTAAATTGGACCATATGGTTTCCCAATCCAAAAAATTAGGGGCTGTAGGCTTTATTATTCATTAAGCTATTAAGCTTATTTTTTTGTATTTATCAACTTTGACATAACTACAAATTAGAAATCACAATCATGATACATGTAAAAGACATGTGCATGGAAAGCTGCAACACAGCTTTACCTCTTTAGCATTTGGTGCTATTGAAGATCATATGTTGTAATAGAGTGTTGGGACTGCAGTTAAATTCTGGACAGTTTAAGTTAACTTTTTATTGTCTTTTTATTGAAGGTTTCACAAATTTCACTGAATATTAATAGTCAGTTATTAATTATAATCATAAATAGCAACCTTAAAACTGTAGTCGTGCATAGCTATTAAAAGCTCTTATCAGAACATAGTGTAATTTTGCAGTGACAACATTTCAGTTGAAATGATTTTGCTGTAAAACTGAAAGAAGGCTAGATTAATTGGATGCTGTATTGCACACATTAAAAGAACCAGCTGCTTAGCCACTACGTAATTTATTAGATGTCTGATATTGTGGGTGCAGTGTGTGTGTGGCACTGTGGGCGTACAGTTAAATTTATTTGTGCTCAGAGCTTTTACACTGTAACTAAATTAGGTCTCTGAGTGAGACTGATCTTCCACATACAGGCCAGAGCCAAGCCATTCAACCAATCGCAGATCAATGCTAACACACTTACTAGCCTCTATGGACTACACACAGTGTGTCTGTGTGTTAAGGTGGAGAGGGCAGTTGATGTTTTTACATTTCTGCATACATGGCATTATGCTTCTTGAAGGTTGGCCTGGCACCAAGATAAAATGGGTGGTGTGGTTTTTATTTGTTTTTTTTAAGGTAACAAACATGTCAGAGGAGCTTGCCATCCTGGAGAGCTGTCTGAAGGAGGCGGAGTCAGTGAGCGATGGACAGGAGGGAGTAAGCGTGTCTGAGGCAGTGCAGTCCAGTACAGAGACAGCCATCCACTCCCTTATCGAGAGTCTCAGAGCACGAGACTTCAGTTCTGCACTCGCACAGGTCAAAGCATTCAGGTAAGCACACAGTTAGCATGAATAAGCTCCATCCTCATTGAAAGCTTGCTTGGTAAAACATGGTTGGGTGCACACAAAATGTATTGAAAAAAGTTTCCAGTAGTCAGTATCTTTAAAAAAACAAACATGCAGAACCCTTATGTAATTTGTATCATAGGAAATAAACAAGAGATATGATTAACTGGGAACTCAGCAACAGAAAGGGTTAATAAGAGAAAGTTTTGGTAGGTGTGCAGGCATATAGACAATACAACCTCATGTCATTGAGAACCTAAGTAAGGTGGCAGTAATTGGTCAGCAGTCTAGTTATGGAATACAAGCTCTTTCAAATAAAGAAGACGCTGTATATTATATAACAGTAGCCACTAACCTTGGTCCTGCATAAAGTCCTGCATAGTCTAGTTCCAACCACAGTCTGCCTGCTAATTCACCTCTTCCTAAGTCTGTGATTGGCTGGAACAGATGCTCCAGTATGTCTCCAGGAGGAGGGTTGGTGGCCACTGTGATACAGTAATGCATTCAGTCAGATTTCAGCATGCTACAAGAAGTTTTGGGGGCTGTAAAACTCTGATTATACTTGGTCCTTTTATGTGTACTATGATCATGTCTGGATAAATCTTATCCTCATAGAAAAGCAGGTATTGACTCACCCTAGAAGCATCTCTCAGATCTATTCAGGAGACAGGCTGAGACCCATTTTAGTCTTTTGGTAAACAAAATCATGATTTTTAAGGCAGAAACCATATTTGGAGTAAAATGAGTACACAGCTGGTTGTTGTTGTTGTTGTATATGAGCTGGTTTGAATATTATATGCCATACATTTGATGAGCAGTAATAAAATTATGTGATTCAAATTTTATTGGGTTACACTCCAGATTTGAGTCACTTGCTACTGCTGTTTTGTTGCACTATAAAATAAGAAATCTCTTGTTACACATACAGAACTTTAAACACTGATAGTGTCAGAGGGAGAAATAAGCCCTGAAAGTCCAGTGAGGCACTATTTTCACTATTGTCAATCATAGAAATAACTGTTACAGTCCTAAACCTAGGAGGTCAAATGTCTGCCAGTAATTCCAAACGCCAAGGAGCGGCATGATTGTTCAGCATCACAGTGGTCTGAACACACAATTATAATAATTTCCTTTTCCTTCTGCTTCCCTCTTTCTCTTCCCGTGTCCCAGGTGTCTGTGGCCTAATGATATTTTCGGTAGCGAGAAAGACGATGCTGTGCAGACTTTACTGCATATCTACTTCCGGCACCAGACTCTGGGCCAGACGGGTTGCCTGGCTGTAGTGGGGCCGAGCAGGGATCTGTCTCAAGCCAGCGCTCGCCTCATGGAGCTCAACATGCAGATCCGCGAGGCCTTGCATCGCGCCCAGATGCCCCAGAGTCACATCCACAACCAAACGTCCACTCCCCAGACCCAGCTCAACACCCACAGCACTGTCCTCAGCACGGGACTGTGATGGCTCTGGGAGCGCAGGGGCCAGAAATTCTCACCGGTTCCACAAAGGGCAGCAGTGCGGTGTCTGATATGGGGTGGGGCAGTGCGAGGGTGGGGCAGTAGGGGCATTTCTGGAGACTTCACTTCAAAGGGCTAAAGGATGTGTGTGAGGATCATACTGACTATGAAAAAAAGAACTATGTACAAGTTCCATTTCTCCCCTCTTCCTTTGCTCAGCTATTTTTGCTCTCGTCGTGTTTCTCTAAAACAATGCAACATCGCAGAACTTCAGCTGGAAAGGCGACGGACTGAGGACCTGATTGGCCGAGGACAGTTTGTAGGAGGAACACTGGGCAATGATGATGCTGAACTGGAAGCTTTTGGCGGAATGACCTAGACCTCTGGGGTGTCCAAAAAAAAAATAGACCAATGGTTTATGTTTGCTCTACTAGAGCGCTGGGATTGCAAAGGTTCTCTGGTCGGGTGGCATGTAGCTACATTTGGCAAGTCGCGATGGAGACCTCCCGTCACATTTTACTCATTAAACTCGAAACAATAAGTACATATTAAAACAAACAGAATAGACGTTTCAAAAGCATGCTTGAAAATGTAAAAGCACTGCAAGAAATATTTTTGGAGAAATGTATTTTTATTAGAGCTAACAATCCTAGGTTGTAAATGTTAGGATATTTAATGTATTATTGAGAAGCGAGGGCTTGGCCCTCAGACTCTGTATAAAGAGAGGTTTATCTGGTTAACTTTATTGACCTGCATTGGGGAGAAACTTTAGCTTTCACTGGGTTGCTCTAACAAAACTCCTACTCTATAACCAAATACGTAGCTGCCTGTAGACAACCATAGATTCATGGGTTAGTGTGCGACGAGGCACAGGGAGTGTGTGTGTCGGTGCGCGTGTGAGTGGGTGTGTGTTTTTACATATGCTGATATTTGCACACACATTCTCTCTCTCTCTCTCTCCCACACATGCACATTAGCACATTAAAAATGCACACACACAGTGCAAAAACTGGCTGCAACTCATTATGGAAATATCAATAACTTATTGTACTCTGTATATATTTTAGAAGAAATGTATAGTGTAAAAGCAGTATTTTTCCCTTGTACATTTGTGTAATGCACTGTTCGAGCAGAATAGAGAGTATGAAGCTAATGCAAAAAGGCAAAAAAAACAAAAAACATAAAAAACAACCCACAGTCACTAACAACCCTGTCCACCATAGTTATCCAAGTCTCTGATCTTCAACATTCTCCCTTTTAACAAGCAAGCCTGGTTGGGAGCAGAGGATAGGAGTCGTCTGTTCTCGTCACTCTGATGCCCTCTCTTGCCTTTGCCCAGCTCAGCTTGACCATATGCATTCCTTAATCTCCACTGTGATCTTCATGTTGGCACGCAGAACCCTGCAGAGGGGCAATGCTCCGAAAGCCCCTGTGAGGGGAGAGACAGGGACGGCGTTCGTCCACGTTGGCTCTGCAGTCATCCTCGGACTCAGGGCAGCACTGATGGAGTGGCGTCTATGCTGCACTTCTCAAAGCCACTGTGCTTCGCTTCGCTCGACTGCAAGACAAAAAAAAAAAGCACCGGGCCAGCGTTTACCCATAGAGTTGGAGAGACGTCACAATGTCGTGGCACATTTAAAACAAAGAAAGAAAGAAAAAAAAAAAAGAAACGATCACTGTATCCATTCCTCACAGAACTCTTCTGTTGCTTGTCTGGTACATTTTGAATGCTGTTCTTAATTATTTAATGGATATATGGATATATTATTTACCTGGAGAAATTATAGTTTTTATTTAGAGGTGCATTATCCTATGTTTTTGTTCTGTTTTGTTTTTCTTTCCCTCTATTTTCTCATTGTTTGTCTTTTTTCGTCCTTGTCATCTCATTCACTTGCCTTTCCCCCTGTCCTGATTAAATAAAAACCCTAATCAGAAGCAACAGACGTCTCTCTTTGTGTATGCTAACATGTAGGTGTGTATTGAACAGCATGCTCTGTAGGTAACAGTCTTAACTTCCTGGTGGATTGTGATGAAGAGGAAGTTCCCACTCCTATTAGCTATAGAGGCTGGGAGGGGTCTTTCTTTTGAAGAAGAAACCCCCCTGACCTGGGAGAAAAGATTCCCTTGTAAAGTAATACTCCAGAAATATTAGATATTTGGGGTTTCACTGGCTAGCATTGGCTTTATATTCCAGTAAAATGTATCTAGAACAAGGCAATATGTATAGCCATCTTACTGGAGCCGAGTATGTGCAAATTTGGCTGTTAACAGATTTATACTTACACCTCATCTGATCAAACATGTCTGATAATCACTTGCACTTCAATGTTAAAAGCTACTGCTGTTTAGATAATTGATATTGTAATACAGTAAGTAATCAAAATAGTTCATTAGTCTTAGCTTATCAAAATGAAGACAAGATAAATTGGAGGTTTCAAATGTATTTAAAAACATGACAAACTACACATTCAGTAACATCTACATGATACATTGATTCATCAGAGCAATGTTACATAATATACTGATCCAGCTTATTCGTCCTGCACATGCTAAACAGATGGAATGCCTCTTCCCTTCATCTAGCACACCCGATTCACTTCTAGAACTAATTAACAAGCTTCTGTGTTGGCTGGTGTTTTAAGAGCAAGGAACACTATGTAAACTTAGGGTCCCACAAAACCAGTACCAGGGACCCCTGCAGTAGGATCATATTAGAAAATGAAACATCCTTTCTGCATACTAATAACTACTACAGTAACCAGGAACTGAAGGCCAAGGGTGTCCCCAGTGACCAGCTTTCTTTAATGAGACTCGGACATTTGATAGCAAGTGATTAGAATAAATTTTGCATCCAGACATCACAGATCATTTAGCATGGGTTGCTGTGTTAATGTAGACCACCCCCAAATGTGGCTTGGGTACAATCAGCAAAAATTAGATTTCATGACTACCCCTCCCCCACTACAGACCCTCAAAATGCTAATATACATAAAAAGAAATAATTTGGAGCTTGCAATCTGAACAAGACCAGGTTCACAGTTTGCCCATTACCCAGACTAATCAGCCAGATTGGGTTCTCATAAAAAAAAAAAATCCAGTTCAGGTAGCCTTCAGGAAGGTCTAAATAGGAGTTACACCTCTGGATGGCCACCCTATACCATTATACAGAATATATTCAGGCTTCTGTTTGAGCCAGAACTACAGAGAACACATTGACTACATTTCACCTTTTGGAGGAATTACATACAGAACAATTCACCACTACAGCATTAGAGATAGCATCTTCAGACTTCATCTTCACAGCCTTTTACTCAACAACCAAAAGGCCAACTGGTGACATCATAACCTTTTCAGGCGTGAAAGAAAGCAGAAATGAGACCACATTGCTGTAACTGCCATTTATTTCATTTCTGAAGCAGTTCCTGCAAAACACTACTGAGCAACATGAACAGATCCCAGAGCTCAGGCACACATCCCAGGTCTTTCTGCCCAAGACCAGCCTTAACAGACTGGCTGCAGGTGCCCAGAGGATCCTCTCCCAAGCGATGGGGCAAAACAGCAGTACAGGAACCTCCACAAATGAGGGTCATATAATGTACTTGAAACTGAAAGTGCTGTCACAGGAGAGACGCTTGCCTTTGCAGCGGCCGCACAGGTCCTGTCTGTGGGGTCGCTTAGG
The DNA here is from genome assembly GCA_021613375.1 of Megaleporinus macrocephalus. Taxonomy (NCBI): domain Eukaryota; kingdom Metazoa; phylum Chordata; class Actinopteri; order Characiformes; family Anostomidae; genus Megaleporinus; species Megaleporinus macrocephalus. The sequence goes on along the minus strand of CM038707.1, from coordinate 24,018,179 downwards.
GTCAACGTGGCGTGCTGTTCCTGGACAGGTGCAGCGTGCCTTCTTACAGCTCTGTAGGAAAACAAACAAAACAAATAGTCGACCCCCCTCACAAAGGAAAACCAAAAACACACACATTTAAATACAAGCACCAGCTTACCTGGCAGGTTATGTCCTCTACTCGGTATGGGTTGAAGGACTTCTGGCATGTTCTGCAGAACTGCTTGAAGTAAACCTAGGAAAACCGAGGACATTGTGACAGCAGGTCACAGCAAGAGGACAAATAAGACACACAGCTATCTATACCTTGTTTGTGCCCTGAACACACCACACATAAGCACTCTCCCAGCGCAGGTTACAGTCTCTGCAGTGGTAGTAGCCGTACTTCTGCTCTAGAAACTGGTCAAACAGACGGGGTTAGTTTGTGCACCACTAGGTTCCAGGACTGGGATTAGAAACCAGTGTGCTGCATAGAAGAAACCCATAAGCTTTCATGTGCAAGTCAGATCACACATCAGTATACGGGGGTCCACGGCTCACCTGAAACCTCACTCTGCCCTTGGCCTTGTGCTCCTCCTCGCCACTCCTCTCAGTCTCGCTCTTACTTTTCTCATCCACAACTCCAGTCTGCTCACTTCCTTCCACGCTTTTCTCGGGACTAAGCTCGTCTTCGGCTTGTTTGCTGCGTTTGCTTTCCTTGCTCCCTCCAACCGCCTCCTCCTCCTTTTCAGTCTCCTTCTCCTCTTCTCCTGTCCTCCCGCGCTCCTTCTCCTCTTCGTCCTGCCGGAGGAAGGCTGCCAGCCCCCTGCTGGCGATGGGGGAGTACACTGCCTGAGTGCGCGGGAATCGAACCCCACCTGTGCCGCTGCTGCCCGTAGGACTGTCAGGCACCGGCCCGTCAGTCCTGCGCATGCGCTGACCGTCGCGTTTGCGCGCCTGAAGCAGCGTGCGTGGCCCGAGCGAGCACTGGATCGAGGCGTGCGCCTTCGGGTTCACCTGCACCGCCACGTCACGAGTGTTGGCCTTCCTCAGGCGGGGCGTCAGGTTGGGGTTAATCTGAGACAGGATGGACTTGAGCTGCGCGCGGTGGTAGCTGTCCAGGTAGCTCTCACCGTCGCTGTACGCGCTCAGATAACTCTTCTGCCTCCATCCCTTGGGCTTGGGGCATCTGTAGGAGTAAGGGTTATAGGATGAGTACAAGTAGGTGTCGAGGGACTCATCTCCATACGTAGCCATCATTTCTATTCACTTAGCCGAGGGTGGGCTCTGCCTGGGGAGGTTAAGTAGGAGCACTGATTGGCTGCAGGTGTGGTGTGACACGCAATTAAGACTGCAAGTAAGAAAGAAGTTCCAAAATACAGGTATCTCCAAACCGCTAAGTTAACAGGTGAGGACGGAGCCACTCTTTACTTTCAGTGTACGTCAATGGAAAGAAGTTTTGTTCAATTTTGGAGCATTTTGATTGGTCCATTAAATTGTGATACAATGTAAAGACACCTGTAGAGTTCCACTTATGCAGAAAACTAAACATCACAGAACATGGAAATACTTGGTCTTCATTGGACAGTAACGATACCTCACAGTTCTAATGCTGCTTTCAGCTCTCGGTTTTCAGAGGGAAAGACTAGTTCCACCACCAGGGGGCACCAGGTCAGGTCCCAGCAAACACAACATTGTCTACTTTCTTACAAGGCAGTGGTTTCTATGTTGTTTTCCTAAGCAGTGTTATCACCATTAAGTAACCTTTTGGCAACTTAACAATATTCCATGAAGCTCTGTACAGAACCATATAAAGGATTCTACAACGTTAGGACAATGTACTGACAACATTGCCACTATGTTGTCGCACCTTTCTGAGGAATTGCATTTCAGCATTGTGACAACGTTGTGGGTACCGAAACAGTAGGTCGTCACAACATACCTGTGTTTGCAGAGTTGACCATAATACGGATGCTGTTTCACAGTAAATCCTTATGTAGTAAATCAGTTAAATATGAATTTGGTGGTCGGATGAGGTCAGTGGAGGTCGGAACACTGGGACACTGACGACTCCATGACGTATAGCTGTACTTAGCCATGCTGTAATTTATAGGATGGACTAATCCGGCCATTTCATGAACACTTTTATTTTCTTTACACTGAGGCTTAGAAACATTAACACCATAGACATGACAGCATTAATGCTGATTCCAGTAGCGTCTGTGATTCACCCAATCAGTTCATAACAGCTGTAGCTAAAAAAACAGACAACTGACTACTGAATATACACTTAATGTAATAAAGTCAGTGAAGATTAGCTTTAACTTAAAGCCTCCAGTGAAATCTGTCCTAAGGGGTCTAGTTAGCTGGTTGGGCTACATCAATGTCAGTGTCTGTTCACTGATCTGTCAAGTGCAACACTTTGGAGTTAACATGTTCTGTTGCGTGTGATGTTTTGTTGACCGTGGCAGACACTAACATCTAACTGTATGTCTAACTGTGTCTGCTTACTTATACTAGCTGAGTAGCAAGTTGCCAGCTGTGAATGTTACAGTTAGTAGAAAACTGATAATGAATGATAAAGTGTGCTAAAGCGTCTTGCTAGATTAAAACCTGTATCACTGGTAGACCTTTGTTTTTACAAGTGTGAAAAATACACGTTTAGTAGTTTTTGAGGTAAAATACAGTTTTAGTTCATGTTAAAACGTCCCAAAATTCGAGCTACAGCCGTGAAGCTATCTCCAGACACTGTGTGATGTGGGAACGACCCATGTGCTGTTTAAAACTGAAGGCAGCTGCCTCAGTGCCTTGCTGCTTGTGCTGTCTCATAAGTTATCCACTTTGTCATTGCTGCTGGTTTCTGTCATTTATTTCCAAACCACATCATTGCTGACACAGAGGATTATGGGATATGTAAGGCAGTGAAGGATCCAGATTTGCTGCCTTCAGAAAACGGCTGGACGGAGGAACCTCAGTTGGCAGCCTTCAACAGAACATTAGATTCGGATATGACTGGATGTCTTCCTGCTTCAGAATACTGTATGTAGGTAGCAAATTTTGAGTGACACCAACTGACAAGTCAATGGCATCCTCATCTAGGCCGAGGAAAGAGACGGAAAGCAAAAAACTTTACAACCGATATACTAATGCTTAGTAGTAAGTCATTTAAAATATTGTTCACGGTTCAAAGAAAGACATCCAAAATAGGAGAGGCTAAAACATTCTTAACTTTCAATGCAAGTTAATATAAAGAGGTTTTATTCCAAGTGATTTTAGAGCATTTCTATTGGTCCTTTCATTTTCACAGCTGTTGTGTTCAAATGATACAGAAAAATAAAAATGGAAATGTATTTTTTTTAGACAGCGACGACATGTACATTTCATTTCTGCTACATGTTTGTGATAAAGAGCACACATGGAAAACGTCAGTATGCTGGATGAGTGCTAGCAAGTACAACCAATACCCACTCGGTTTTTTTTTCTGTTTACATCCAGCATGAAGCCCACTATCAGGCCGGGCAAATACAGCCTGTATTTACTGGCTTGCAAACCAGCTGTAAACTTAATATCATCTACTTAGTGAGCTACGTATCTTTAGTCTGCTACATTTTGTTATTGAAGTAGACTAACAAACAAGAAATCAAGCCATTTGATCAGGAAAAACAACTTCCATCTTTAATTTGTGTGCAGCATAACACCCCAAACTGAGCTCCCCCAACACTGTGACTGAGGCAGAGAGGCAAGACTATGACTGAGGCTGAGAGGCAAGACTAGGACTGAGGCAGAACAGCACCCAGTCATGTCCCATTTGTATAAACTGAAAGGAGGTTCCTCTATTCCACTGGTTTACGAAGGCAGTATAGACATATCCTTCAGTGCCTTACACATCCCATAATACTCTGTGTGATTACCAGTGTGGTTAGGAACAAAATAAAGAAATCCACCAGAACTGACACAGAGGACAACACTGCCTTCTAAGGCACTGACTTATGAGACAGCACTGGCATTAAGGTATTAATACAGCTGCCTTCAGTTTTGGACAGAAGACACGAGAATGTGACGTACAGAGAGAACGCATTCAGAAAAAGATGCTCAAGCACAGTTTTATAAAAACTTCTAACATCTAACGTGTTTTGGTGGCTGTGACTCCAATAACAAGCAGCAGGCTGAAAGATGAGTATCTAACTGAGCAGCATATAAAAGGCTGCGTTGACACTTGTTTGCATAAAAAACTAATCACGCATTTGCACTGTATGTTTATTCATATTCTTGCATCTTAATATACATTTTCTCAACATCTTTTACATTTCAGTGATGAACAGATAAGCAGGTTGTGTTCTGTGATTGAACTGATCTCAGTTTTAGAGCTTTTCCCAGCTGGAGATGGCTTTCTTTCGAATGTTGTCTACAGTATATATCTGGATCCCTTTCAGCTTCAATTCACAGGCTGTCAGAGTCATTTTATTATGTAAATTCTATATTTAACCTGTAAACACCTGTAACTGAGAAGTTAAAGTATCTCATTGGTCTTAGAGGTCCCCTGCAGTAACGTTGTGGATAGATTGACTCTGAATATCTTCACCAGGTAAGCACCATTCATTATGGTTCTATGGGTCATGAGATCAGATCACAGTGAGACTTACTGGAGTGAAATGGCACAAAAGGTAAAAATTACATTGATACTGATTTGCTGAACCTCAGACTAAGCCTATAGGTCAGGGGTCGGCAGCTCAAACGTTAAGAAGAGTCATTTTTCAAACAAAATCTGAAAACCACTTTGGGAGCTGCAGTTCATGTCCATTTTATTGCCATTCTGTTATAACCATCCATCCATCCATTATCTTCCGCTTTATCCCACTAGTCGGGGTCACGGGCGGGCTGGAGCCAATCCCAACATCATCAAAAAAGTTTTATTCTGCATTGTTAATTCTATGGCAGTTATTTTCTCAAGGACTCTTACTGTGTTTATGTGAAGTTCAAGGAGAGCAGTGTGATTCTATGACTGCTAGACGTACTCTTTCCATGTGTGAGGCGAGGCTGGGGCAGAGACAGCCTTTAATGAAGACTACAGAACCAGCGTGTCCTTGTTTACCAGCGCTGAACTCTAGAACCCAAACGAAAACGCAGACTTGCTCTACTCCTCTTTAAGCTTTAGATCAGCTATAGCTGCTTTTCCATGTGCCAGGCAGGTCCTGCACGACGTTTGGTTTTTTGGGGTTTTTTTTGTAAAATTTCTTTAACATTAAATAATTTTATGAGACTGACATCAGCTTCTGGTTCACCAGCTTCTAGGTTGAATTTGCCAGGTCCACCTGCTGTGGCGTCTAAGGAGCCTGAATTGAAAAACCATTTAGGTGAAACCTAAAAATTCACCGTAACCATTTCCTGACAAATTTAAACGAGAAGCTGGCGAAGGTGACGTCAGTTTTGGGGCTTTTAAGTGGTTGACAGTTTCTCACTGCAGATTAAACATATTGGCAAACCAGCTGGAGTGCATATGAATGCAAATGAGTATAATTTCATTTGTCTCTAAATTCTCCACGTTCATCATTAGTCGTTAGGCAAGATTGTTGTCTGTGTTGCTATGTGACCAGCAGCCGATCTTTAGGGTTAAAGTTCAGTAAATAAGCAGTTATACATAATTCCAGTTATTAAGACCATTTATTGTTAAAGCTGTGTTTTTACAACCCTCATCAATTACCGCATTATTTTACTGCCAGTGAAATAAAATTTTTTACCTAAAAATCGAATCCTGCTGTTGCCGACCCCTGCAATAGGCCTTTCAGTGGAAAGTAAAGTAATTGTGTTTTTGTAATCGCAGTATTGATCTACGTTCAGCGCCAGGAGATTTAATGGCCAATTCTGATTTGGGGAATATTCCACCGTCTCTCAGGCGTTTATAGACAGTTCGGTCCATTCAGAGGTCTTGTGTGTCCAAGCTTAATGACCATGTGGTAATGAAAGTTTATCCACTGTATGTTTTCAGGTGTGATAGTTCAGCAGTGATGTCATGTCCATGAAGTGGAACGTCTGTCTGGGGTCAGCGTCCAAGGCTTTGATTTCATCTGCTGTTCAAGCATGGGGCGGTGCTCTCTGAACCACTGAAGTCACATATGATGGATTAAGCCAGTGCTCAAACATTTATAGGTGGCTTGGGAAAAAAAATCCCACCCTTACCCCTTTTACGTTATTACATTGTAGCTTTTATTATGCTTCAGAAGCATTACAGCTGTTTTCATGCAGTTAAACACCAAAACGTAAGCATGGATTCGCCCTTGTTAACCCTGTTTGCTCGTTTGTTATCTGTCTATACTTACTGCTAACCACAATTTCTGGGGGAATCCCTATTAAACAGACCCCGCACTTGTCTCCTACCATCCCTGGCTCCTAATTGTTACAAATACAGAATCAATACAGAGTCATTGATCCACATGTGGCAATGGAAGGAACGGCTTTTTACAGAAACAGTGTCAGCCACTGGACTTCTGCTGAATCTTTTTTTTATGTTTTTCCCCCAAATGAGTGAGCTGTCACATGAATAGCCTTATACAGGTGTGGGGCTCGCCAGCCCTGCCCGAGACTCCAGCGCGATGGTGTTGGGGTCGCTGACAGTCATGGAGCCGTACGCTGCGTCAAAGGGCCCGTCCTCCTCCTTCAGCGTCTTGTAGGTGATGTTGGTGTCGTCGTCGTCACCCTCCTGCTCCAGATCCTGCTTGCGCAGCACCTCCCTCCGGTACACCCTGTAGCCCAGGATGAAAACGCCGGCCTCGGCCGACTGGAAGAGCGCGTAGAGCAGCGGGAACATGTACATGCCGCCCATCAGCTCGGGCGGAAAGGCCAGCTTCAGGATGGCCGTGCACAGCTGCACGTTCTGGCAGCCTGTCTCGAGGCAAACTGTGCGGCAGCTATTGGGAGGCAGGGCGAAGAGCACAGCCAGGCCGTACCCGGCTGCATAGCCGGTCAGGGGCATCAACACAGCCACCACGTAGACGGAGGGAGGGATAGTGGCCAGCAGCTCAGGACCCAGCATGACACCAGTCATGATGAAGAGCATCAACAGTGTGACGAACAGCAGCCACAGCGACACCTGGTGGTGGACACATGCGAGAGAATCGAGCAGGTAAGGGAAGGCTGAGGATAGAATGACACTCACTGGGGACCTCAGGTATTCTGAATGCTCTGGTTACTCAGTTTCTCATGAGAAGGTCCCTGTAGGTGCACAGTAAAACTCCCAGTGTGGAATGAACAACCTGACACAAATGAACACAGAGATATAGTCCAGCACAGTTATTGGCAATAAAATACAAGAATCAATCCAACAGTGTAGGAGCTGATTCATTAGTGCAGGAGTTAATCCATCACTGTACCACCGCACACAGCCTTAACTGACTCATTGTTGCTATTCAAACCGTAAAAAGGCTGGAATAAAGATTTTAATCAGAAGGATAGTGCTCGTCCAAAAAAAAAAAAAAAACATCCCACGACAGGTTTATTTACAGGCTTGAAATTAACGAGTGCCGTTTATCAGAGGAGAAAAGAGCAAAGCCACCAGAGTGACAGTGCAGCCTGCTTTTATTCACTCGCCCTAATGTGCACCACTCTCCTCCCCCATCACATCACTCTGTAAAACACACACACAATGACACACACATCTTCATACCCTCCACTCCTTTATCACTCTCCCCCTCCCTCCCTCCCTCTCTCTATCTCTCATTCACCATCCAGCCCATCTCAAGCTGGTCTCAGATAAGCCTAACTGAAAGGAGGACCTTTTAAGTGTCCATGTGACCTCATTCTGGCCCTCTGGGTTCTGTTGCTTTATAACGGACAGACTCTGGACTGTTACTGTTACCCTATTAGTAACACACACTGAGGTTTCTGATCAGCTCTGTGAAAGAGAGAGTTTAGAGTGTGTCATCAAGCAGGGTGTGGCTTACTACTTATTGCCACAAGCAGAAGGCTTGTGATTTAATTTTTCAAGATTGATCAAGGTGCTCTAAAAAAGGTTCTTTAGTGGTCTGTGTAGAACCATGAGCAACCAAAGAACCATTTGACTAGTTCTGTGCATGGTTCTTCTGTATGGTAGACAGACTGGCATTACCAGTCTCTGCCCTTCTGCCTCTACACTAGATGTTGGTTCATTGCTGTGAGAATTCCATTGCATTCAGCCACAAGAGCATTAGTGGAGTCAGGTACTGATGTTGCGTGATTAGTTAGATCTACAGATGCGATCTAACTCATCAACACAGTTCCCCTGCCTCAGCAGCCAGTGCGGAGGCTTTACGTCCCTCTGACGCTAACTAACTTACCTTAAGCACTTTGTCGGCGGCGCGCGGGTATCTGTAGCGGAGCGCGAGCCCGAGGCCGATGGGCACGAGCGTGCTGCAGAGCGTGAGCGTGATGGCGCCCAGAGGCAACAGCTGCACGGCGGGCGCGCTGATCCACGCGCGACTGTAGAGCCACAGGCAGAGCGGCGTGAAGACCAGCGCGAGCAGCGTGGACGAGATGGTCATGATCACACTGTGGAGGAACACACACACACACACACACACACACTCAGATCAGATCTCTGCGCTGCGGGGTTTGTGTTAGCTGCTTTAACGCGCCTCATTCAGCTGGCAGCAGTGTGAAGAACAGAGGTTCTCCATTAACAGGACTTCTCTCACACACTGTCATTTTTCATTTCACTCCCTTCATTTCAGATCACACACGAACACGGAGCAGCTGTGTGTGCTCTTATATCTGAGATATATGAAAGATGTGCTGTGGAGAGGTGAGGAAATGACTCCGCGCAGAGAGCGGAGATTAAAAAGTTGTTTTTGGTAGATGTCTGGATTCGTTATCACCAACCTAAGATCTGGAAACGCCACTTACTGGATACATGTGAGAAAATAGCTAATTTCCTTTGTAAACCTTGATATATTATCCAGGTATATTATTAAGAACAGCTGAACCCCAATAAAATGTCTATAAGGAGATCCAGTTATCCTATAGTCATCATATTTCTAGATTAATCGCGATTAAAGTGCTTACACATCTGGCCTTTTGTAAATGTGTTCGTTTTGTATGAATAGCGTTAATAAATAAAGTGAGAAAGACTGAATGATTGGTTGTTGTTGGTAAAATAGTTATGTGAATACTGATTAAGGGGCTCTTTTTGTATAAGTAATGCTGCTGTTCTGTAGAATTATACTGGTAAGTATTAATATGTGTTTTTTGTATAACAGCATAAACAGCAAGTCCATGATCATACGGTAAATAACTCATTAGGTATCATTAGGTAAATAGGTCCATGATCATTGGATAAATAACTCTTAATATCGCTTTAAACACTGTTTATTCCTAGATTTGTATTGTATTTATCGTATACTTTGTGTTTGAACGTGTGTACTCTTATAAGAGTTGTCCCGGGCAGGTTTATATGGTTGCATTGGTTAGAACCAGAACCTGTTCACATACTGAAGACCACTCGTTGCTCCTCACAGTGTAGGGTTAAAGGGTGCGGCTAGTGTAGTTTGAGTCTCCGGGAAATGAATGAAAGTCACAAGCACGTACATTTTTAACAAATTCATAATGTCCCTACAGTAACAGAAACTAACGCGCGCGCGTGTGTTTGTGTGTCCTACCTGAGGTTCATCTCTCCGTTGACCAGCAGGGTCATGATGTTGGACAGGTTGCCCCCCGGGCAGCAGCCGCACAGCAGCACCGCCACGGCCGCTCCGTCATCCAGAGAGAAGGCGAGCGCGAGCGCGAAGGCCAGCAGAGGCATGACCACGAACTGACACAGCGCGGCCAGCAGCACGCCCACGGGCCGCCGTGCGTGCTCGCGCAACTCGCGCACCTCCGCCGTGCAGCCCAGCCCCAGCATGGTGAAGCCCAGGGTGAAGGCCACGAACACACTGATGCCGTGACTGAGCGGGGAGTCCCAGTAAGGCGCGGGGTTCTCCACGCGCAGCGCGGTGCCGCGCGCTCGCGCCGTGGAGTTCAGGAGCGCAGCGCTCACGAGCGCAGCGCTCGAGCTCTCCATCGCGACTGCACCGTACGAGGTCCTCTGGCACACTCCGCGACTCGCGCCCCTCCTCCTCTTCCTCCTCCACCTCCTTGTTGTCACTCTAATGGAGGGTGGCGCGCGCAGCAGTGTCAGTCATACATAGAAGATATTGAACCATAGTGAGAGCAGCTATAGGTCTGTGTGGGACAGTGAAAGCAGCTATAGGTCTGTGTGGGACAGTGAAAGCAGCTATAGGTCTGTGTGTGACAGTGAAAGCAGCTATAGGTCTGTGTGGGACAGTCAGAGCAGCTATAGATCTGTGTGGGCCAGTGAGAGCAGCTATAGGTCTGTGTGGGACAGTGAGAGCAGCTATAGGTCTGTGTGTGACAGTGAGAGCAGCTATAGGTCTGTGTGGGACAGTGAGAGCAGCTATAGGTCTGTGTGTGACAGAGAGACCAGCTATAGGTCTGTGTGTGACAGAGAGACCAGCTATAGATCTGTGTGGGACAGAGAGAGCAGCTATAGGTCTGTGTGTGACAGTAAGAGCAGCTATAGTAGTGGGACAGTGAGAGCAGTTATAGGTCAGTGTGGGACAGTGAGAGCAGTTATAGGTCTGTGTGTGACAGAGAGAGCAGCTATAGGTCTGTGTGTGACAGAGAGAGCAGCTATAGGTCTGTGTGTGACAGAGAGAGCAGCTATAGGTCTGTGTGTGACAGTGAGAGCAGCTATAGGTCTGTGTGTGACAGAGAGAGCAGCTATAGGTCTGTGTGTGACAGAGAGAGCAGCTATAGGTCTGTGTGTGACAGTAAGAGCAGCTATAGTAGTGGGACAGTGAGAGCAGTTATAGGTCAGTGTGGGACAGTGAGAGCAGTTATAGGTCTGTGTGTGACAGAGAGAGCAGCTATAGGTCTGCGACTCGCGCCCCTCCTCCTCTTCCTCCTCCACCTCCTTCTTGTCACTCTGATGGAGGGTGGCGCACGCAGCAGTGTCAGTCATACATAGAAGATATTGAACCATAGTGAGAGCAATTATAGGCCTGTGTGGGACAGTAGAAGCAGCTGTACATCTGTGTGGGACAGTGAGAGCAGCTATAGGTCTGTGTGGGACAGTAGAAGCAGCTGTACATCTGTGTGGGACAGTAAGAGCAGCTATAGGTCTGTGTGGAACAGTAAGAGCAGCTATAGGTCTGTGGGGGACAGTGAGAGCAGTTATAGGTCTGTGTGTGACAGAGAGAGCAGCTATAGGTCTGTGGGGGACAGTAAGAGCGGCTGTACATCTGTGTGGGACAGTGAGAGCAGTTATAGGTCTGTGTGTGACAGAGAGAGCAGCTATAGGTCTGTGTGTGAAAGAGAGAGCAGTTATAGGTCTGTGTGTGACAGAGAGAGCAGCTATAGGTATGTGTGTGAAAGAGAGAGCAGTTATAGGTCTGTGTGTGACAGAGAGAGCAGCTATAGGTATGTGTGTGAAAGAGAGAGCAGTTATAGGTCTGTGTGTGACAGTGAGAGCAGCTATAAGTCTGTGTGTGACAGAGAGAGCAGCTATAAGTCTGTGTGTGACAGAGAGAGCAGCTATAGGTCTGTGTGTGACAGTGAGAGCAGCTATAGGTCTGTGTGTGACAGAGTGAGCAGCTATAGGTCTGTGTGTGACAGAGTGAGCAGCTATAGGTCGGTGTGGACCAGTGAGTGTAGCTATAGGTCTGTGTGGATCAGTGAGAGCAGCTATAGGTCGGTGTGGATCAGTGAGAGCAGCTATAGGTCTGTGTGGACCAGTGAGAGCAGCTATAGGTCTGTGTGGATCAGTGAGAGCAGCTATAGGTCTGTGTGTGACAGAGTGAGCAGCTATAGGACTGTGTGTGACAGAGAGAACAGCTATAGATCTGTGTGGGACAGAGAGAGCAGCTATAGGTCTGTGTGTGACAGTAAGAGCAGCTATAGTAGTGGGACAGTGAGAGCAGTTATAGGTCAGTGTGGGACAGTGAGAGCAGTTATAGGTCTGTGTGTGACAGAGAGAGCAGCTATAGGTCTGTGTGTGACAGAGAGAGCAGCTATAGGTCTGTGTGTGACAGAGAGAGCAGCTATAGGTCTGTGTGTGACAGTGAGAGCAGCTATAGGTCTGTGTGTGACAGAGAGAGCAGCTATAGGTCTGTGTGTGACAGAGGAGAGCAGCTATAGGTCTGTGTGTGACAGTAAGAGCAGCTATAGTAGTGGGACAGTGAGAGCAGTTATAGGTCAGTGTGGGACAGTGAGAGCAGTTATAGGTCTGTGTGTGACAGAGAGAGCAGCTATAGGTCTGCGACTCGCGCCCCTCCTCCTCTTCCTCCTCCACCTCCTTCTTGTCACTCTGATGGAGGGTGGCGCACGCAGCAGTGTCAGTCATACATAGAAGATATTGAACCATAGTGAGAGCAATTATAGGCCTGTGTGGGACAGTAGAAGCAGCTGTACATCTGTGTGGGACAGTGAGAGCAGCTATAGGTCTGTGTGGGACAGTAGAAGCAGCTGTACATCTGTGTGGGACAGTAAGAGCAGCTATAGGTCTGTGTGGAACAGTAAGAGCAGCTATAGGTCTGTGGGGGACAGTGAGAGCAGTTATAGGTCTGTGTGTGACAGAGAGAGCAGCTATAGGTCTGTGGGGGACAGTAAGAGCGGCTGTACATCTGTGTGGGACAGTGAGAGCAGTTATAGGTCTGTGTGTGACAGAGAGAGCAGCTATAGGTCTGTGTGTGAAAGAGAGAGCAGTTATAGGTCTGTGTGTGACAGAGAGAGCAGCTATAGGTATGTGTGTGAAAGAGAGAGCAGTTATAGGTCTGTGTGTGACAGAGAGAGCAGCTATAGGTATGTGTGTGAAAGAGAGAGCAGTTATAGGTCTGTGTGTGACAGTGAGAGCAGCTATAAGTCTGTGTGTGACAGAGAGAGCAGCTATAAGTCTGTGTGTGACAGAGAGAGCAGCTATAGGTCTGTGTGTGACAGTGAGAGCAGCTATAGGTCTGTGTGTGACAGAGTGAGCAGCTATAGGTCTGTGTGTGACAGAGTGAGCAGCTATAGGTCTGTGTGGACCAGTGAGTGTAGCTATAGGTCTGTGTGGATCAGTGAGAGCAGCTATAGGTCGGTGTGGATCAGTGAGAGCAGCTATAGGTCTGTGTGGACCAGTGAGAGCAGCTATAGGTCTGTGTGGATCAGTGAGAGCAGCTATAGGTCTGTGTGTGACAGAGTGAGCAGCTATAGGTCTATGTGGACCAGTGAGTGTAGCTATAGGTCTGTGTGGATCAGTGAGAGCAGCTATAGGTCGGTGTGGATCAGTGAGAGCAGCTATAGGTCTGTGTGGACCAGTGAGAGCAGCTATAGGTCTGTGTGTGACAGAGAGAGCAGCTATAGGTCTGTGTGTGACAGAGAGAGCAGCTATAGGTCTGTGTGGACCAGTGAGAGCAGCTATAGGTCTGTGTGGACCAGTGAGAGCAGCTATAGGTCTGTGTGGACCAGTGAGAGCAGCTATAGGTCTGTGTGGACCAGTGAGAGCAGCTATAGGTCTGTGTGTGACAGAGAGAGCAGCTATAGGTCTGTGTGGACCAGTGAGAGCAGCTATAGGTCTGTGTGGACCAGTGAGAGCAGCTATAGGTCTGTGTGGACCAGTGAGAGCAGCTATAGGTCTGTGTGTAAGAGCAGCTATAGGTCTGTGTGTGACAGAGAGAGCAGCTATAGGTCTGTGTGGACCAGTGAGAGCAGCTATAGGTCTGTGTGGACCAGTGAGAGCAGCTATAGGTCTGTGTGTGACAGAGAGAGCAGCTATAGGTCTGTGTGGGACAGAGAGAGCAGCTATAGGTTTGTGTGGACCAGTGAGAGCAGTTATAAGTCTGTGTGGGACAGAGAGAGCAACTATAGGTCTGTGTGTGACAGAGAGAGCCGTTATAGGTCTGTGTGGACCAGTGAGAGCAGCTATAGGTCTGTGTGTGACAGAGAGAGCAGCTATAGGTCTGTGTGTGACAGAGAGAGCAGCTATAGGTCTGTGTGTGACAGAGATAACAGCTATAGGTCTGTGTGGGACAGAGAGAGCAGCTATAGGTCTGTGTGGGACAGAGAGAGCAGCTATAGGTCTGTGTGTGACAGAGAGAGCAGCTATAGGTCTGTGTGGGACAGAGAGAGCAGCTATAGGTCTGTGTGTGACAGTGAGAGCAGCTATAGGTCTGTGTGTGACAGTGAGAGCAGCTATAGGTCTGTGTGGGACAGTGAGAGCAGTTATAGGTCTGTGTGGACCAGTGAGAGCAGTTATAGGTCTGTGTGTGACAGAGAGAGCAGCTATAGGTCTGTGTGTGACAGAGAGAGCAGCTATAGGTCTGTGTGTGACAGAGAGAGCAGCTATAGGTCTGTGTGTGACAGTGAGAGCAGCTATAGTAGTGAGCCAGTGAGAGCAGCTATAGGTCTGTGTGGACCAGTGAGAGCAGCTATAGGTCGGTGTGGATCAGTGAGAGCAGCTATAGGTCTGTGTGGACCAGTGAGAGCAGTTATAGGTCTGTGTGTGACAGAGAGAGCAGCTATAGGTCTGTGTGTGACAGAGAGAGCAGCTATAGGTCTGTGTGTGACAGAGAGAGCAGCTATAGGTCTGTGTGTGACAGTGAGAGCAGCTATAGTAGTGAGCCAGTGAGAGCAGCTATAGGTCTGTGTGGACCAGTGAGAGCAGCTATAGGTCGGTGTGGATCAGTGAGAGCAGCTATAGGTCTGTGTGTGACAGAGAGAGCAGCTATAGGTCTGTGTGGACCAGTGAGAGCAGCTATACGTCGGTGTGGATCAGTGAGAGCTGCTATAGGTCTGTGTGGACCAGTGAGAGCAGCTATAGGTCTGTGTGGACCAGTGAGAGCAGCTATAGGTCTGTGTGGACCAGTGAGAGCAGCTATAGGTCTGTGTGGACCAGTGAGAGCAGCTATAGGTCTGTGTGGACCAGTGAGAGCAGCTATAGGTCGGTGTGGACCAGTGAGAGCAGCTATAGGTCTGTGTGGACCAGTGAGAGCAGCTATAGGTCTGTGTGTGACAGAGAGAGCAGCTATAGGTCTGTGTGTGACAGTAAGAGCAGCTATAGGTCTGTGTGGACCAGTGAGAGCAGCTATAGGTCTGTGTGGACCAGTGAGAGCAGCTATAGGTCTGTGTGTGACAGAGAGAGCAGCTATAGGACTGTGTGTGACAGAGAGAACAGCTATAGGTCTGTGTGTGACAGTGAGTGTAGCTATAGGTCTGTGTGGACCAGTGAGAGCAGCTATAGGTCTGTGTGGACCAGTGAGAGCAGCTATAGGTCTGTGTGTGACAGAGAGAGCAGCTATAGGACTGTGTGTGACAGAGAGAGCAGCTATAGGTCTGTGTGGACCAGTGAGAGCAGCTATAGGTCTGTGTGTGACAGAGAGAGCAGCTATAGGTCTGTGTGTGACAGAGAGAGCAGCTATAGGTCTGTGTGTGACAGAGAGAACAGCTATAGGTCTGTGTGTGACAGAGAGAGCAGCTATAGGTCTGTGTGGGACAGAGAGAGCAGCTATAGGTCTGTGTGTGACAGTGAGAGCAGTTATAGGTCTGTGTGGACCAGTGAGAGCAGTTATAGGTCTGTGTGTGACAGAGAGAGCAGCTATAGGTCTGTGTGTGACAGTGAGAGCAGTTATAGGTCTGTGTGGACCAGTGAGAGCAGCTATAGGTCTGTGTGTGACAGAGAGAGCAGCTATAGGTCTGTGTGTGACAGTGAGAGCAGTTATAGGTCTGTGTGGACCAGTGAGAGCAGCTATAGGTCTGTGTGTGACAGAGAGAGCAGCTATAGGTCTGTGTGTGACAGTGAGAGCAGCTATAGGTCTGTCTGGACCAGTGAGAGCAGCTATAGGTCTGTGTGACCAGTGAGAGCAGCTATAGGTCTGTGTGTGACAGTGAGAGCAGTTATAGGTCTGTGTGTGACAGTGAGAGCAGTTATAGTCTGTGTGTGACAGTGAGAGCAGTTATAGGTCTGTGTGTGACAGAGAGAGCAGCTATAGGTCTGTGTGTGACAGTGAGAGCAGTTAGGTCTGTGTGTGACAGTGAGAGCAGCTATATGTCTGTGTGTGACAGAGTGAGCAGCTATAGGTCTGTGTGGATCAGTGAGAGCAGCTATAGGTCTGTGTGGATCAGTGAGAGCAGCTATAGGTCGGTGTGGATCAGTGAGAGCAGCTATAGGTCTGTGTGTGACAGAGAGAGCAGCTATAGGT
Source organism: Megaleporinus macrocephalus (assembly GCA_021613375.1). Classification (NCBI taxonomy): domain Eukaryota; kingdom Metazoa; phylum Chordata; class Actinopteri; order Characiformes; family Anostomidae; genus Megaleporinus; species Megaleporinus macrocephalus. Next base: position 24,002,022 of record CM038707.1, on the reverse strand, counting down.
CTGTGTGGATCAGTGAGAGCAGCTATAGGTCTGTGTGGATCAGTGAGAGCAGCTATAGGTCTGTGTGTGACAGAGAGAGCAGCTATAGGTCTGTGTGGACCAGTGAGAGCAGCTATAGGTCTGTGTGGATCAGTGAGAGCAGCTATAGGTCGGTGTGGATCAGTGAGTGCAGCTATAGGTCTGTGTGGGACAGAGAGAGCAGCTATAGGTCTGTGTGGACCAGTGAGAGCAGCTATAGGTCGGTGTGGATCAGTGAGTGCAGCTATAGGTCTGTGTGGGACAGAGAGAGCAGCTATAGGTCTGTGTGGATCAGTGAGAGCAGCTATAGGTCGGTGTGGATCAGTGAGTGCAGCTATAGGTCTGTGTGGGACAGAGAGAGCAGCTATAGGTCTGTGTGGATCAGTGAGAGCAGCTATAGGTCTGTGTGGATCTGTGAGAGCAGCTATAGGTCTGTGTGGACCAGTGAGTGTAGCTATAGGTCTGTGTGGATCAGTGAGAGCAGCTATTGGTCTGTGTGTGACAGAGAGAGCAGCTATAGCTCTGTGTGTGACAGAGAGAGCAGCTATAGCTCTGTGTGTGACAGAGAGAGCAGCTATAGGTCTGTGTGTGACAGAGAGAGCAGCTATAGGTCTGTGTGTGACAGAGAGAGCAGCTATAGGTCTGTGTGTGACAGAGAGAGCAGCTATAGGTCAGTGTGTGACAGAGAGAGCAGCTATAGGTCTGTGTGTGACAGAGGGAACAGCTATAGGTCTGTGTGTGACAGAGAGAGCAGCTATAGGTCTGTGTGGGACAATGAGAGGTTTGGTGAAGTATAGACGGTATTGGAGTGAATCAGTAATTACTCACTCTGGTCCTAAAGTAATCCTGTCCTGCACACGTTTTCATTGTTTTGCTCATTTCAACTCAGGAAGGACTTGTTATTTAGCCAGTTAGTTGGCTCAGGTGTTTTTGAGCAGGTAAGATACTAATGCATTGAAAACCACTGTAATAAGTTCAATTCAGCTTGTGTTCAGTGGAAAAGATAACTGATTGAATGTTTAAACACAGCAAGGCTTTTTTAGTATAGGCAGTATAGGTGGGTGGGTTGACTAGTCTCTCTGTGGCTTTTTTTTTTAAGATATGGTTGTGGCAGATATGCTATTCTGACACCTGGGTGTATTCATAGTCAAAGTTTCTGGTTCCACAACAGCTGATCAGGGTTAGTTTAGACATTTCTGAGTAAACCCAACTGAAGCGCGTTCACTGTTACCCATAATTAGGCATTTACAATGGAGTGATGAAAAACAGATTCACTATGGACCCCAATAATGCTGAAAAACGAGAACATATTATTTTACACCCATAGAGCAGGAAATATTACTGCCTGCATATGCAGAACATGAATACATATTTAAACGTAAAAGTAATACGTCAGCAGCCGCACCAGAAAGGGAAAAATTGCAGACCAAGTTAATGCGTGAGTTATTATTAAATAATATTTAAATAAAACTATGACACATAATTTACCAATTAGCAAATGGATATGGCAAATAATTTTAAGGTAATAGTTTTCATTTACATAATACAGGCATAACCCAAGTGGGTGAAACTCACATGGCAGCAAATACAGATGAAATAAAAAAACATAGTGTAAAGTGGTATGACTTGTACATGACTTGTTCTTACTTGTAACCAGCTTGGCTTACAGTTGGTTATGGTCAGTTAAGATGGTCACTACCTGTATATTAATGCTGTGGAAGGATTTTCTGTTTCATTTTCTGCAGGTGCTTTAATTAGGATGTGGGTTCCATCCATGCAGGATTTTGGAAATCCTGAAATATTAAAAGATGCAGTGCTGTTTCCATTTCCCAAATATTTTATCCGTTTGTAATCTTTGTCAAACAATACAAACCTGCAATTTCCTCTTTGATTTTCATTCTAGGCTTTTGCCCAGGGAACACCACAAAACTTTACATTAAACGTTTAAATTCTAGGCATACGGTAACGTTCACGGAGATACGCATCGGTTAATGAAAGTATGTCCAATCTGGGTCTAATCACGAAGAGCTCAACGAATAACTTGGGCTTCAATATCAGCTGGATCCTCGAGGAAAGGAGGCGCCAGGTTTGCTAGAGAAAGGTATGGGTAAACCCGGGTTATGTTTAAGTTAACCTGCCTGCGAGCATTTGCTGTAGTAACTGACACCGGTTTTCTTTAATCTCAGTTTCTGGAAAACCCTGGCCTGATACAATATCATCACAATACTTCAGTCATGATACAGCATTCCTATAATTTAAAAATATATTGTGATATACTCAGTAAAAACTTTTAAAACATTTATATAATACAGTATCAATTCTTGGTGTCTGTTTATTCATACAGAATTGCCACGCTGTATTGATTTTCATCCCACACCCCTAGTACGTTAATAAAGGGTTTTTTTTCAACAGCCATAACGTTTAGAATGACACTGAAGATGACATCATTAGATCTGATGAAGATGGTGGTGTCAGAATTTTAAATTAAGGAGAGGGTTGTCAGGCTAAAGATTTTAGTTGAGTTAATATATTAAGTATTTATATAGAACAATTCTGCACTTAATAGAATATGTTGATGATTCAATTGACTTAAAAGAAAAGAAATAACCTGCTGACCTGCAACCAGCCCTTTCACTTACTTATAGGTAGCAAGTCTGACAACTGTAAAAAGTTTAGGGACAAAAACTGTCTATTTTTTATATAATGAACAATATCTATACTTAATACCCACTGAAGTGTATATTTTTATTGCAGCGTTTAACTGTTGTAGTTTAAATATGCACTTTCTTTAAGGTGACGTGTGGTGGTGGTGTGTTAGTGTGTGTTGTGCTTGTATGAGTGGATCAGACACAACAGTGTCACTAGAGTTTATAATAGACACTCTGTTTTACACTCTATCCTTATTGGTCCTCCTTGTAGAGATTACAGCCCATCTGTTACTGCACAGGGCCCTTTATCAGTGGTCACAAGACGCTGTTGGCTGGATATTTTGGGTTTGTGGACTATTCTCAGTCCAGCAGTGATACTGAGGTGTTTAAACACTCCTTTAGCTCTACTGTGTCTGATCCACTCATACCAGCACAACGATAATGTCACTGTAGAGCTGAGAATGGTTCACCATTCAAATAATACCTGCATAATACCTGCTCTGTGATGGTCTTATGGGGGTCATGACCATTGAAGAATAGGGTTAAGGTGGGATAGCAAAGTAAGCAGAGAAACAGATGGACTACAGCACTTCTGTAGTTCTACACTTCTACAATTGTAGAACTACATGCTTCTATATGCTCTAGATAGGGTAGATACCCTCTGTATGGCAGGTGGAGCTGATAAAATGGTCAGATATTGTACAAACAAAGAAGTGGTTTTAATTTTATGTCATATATGGATGGCTTAAAAAATGATGCCCTATTTGTTGACACCTTGGGAACCACATTTTAGTAGATTGTATGAGCCTACCTATCAGCTGGTTGTATGGTTTAAGTCCCGTAACTTCACCCCTGCTTGTAATCACTGGATTACTGTCTTGAAAAGACATCTGTGTAGGTGATGTGATGTCTGGTCGAGGTCTACACAGCAGTATTTTTTAAAACTAGTGGAAGCAAGTGGTAGGAGTGGTTAGTAGATAGCAGCAGCGCCCTCTGTTGGCCAAAAAATGCACTATGCGAACCATCTGCCCTGCTGCCAGGACTTTTTCTAAAGGACTTCTTAATTCCTCCAAATGTGGGACTGTCCTGGGAAACAAGGGATGTCTGATCACCCTAACTTTATGTTTCTATGAACAACCACACAACAATACATTCATCAAGTGTTTTTGTAAATAAAGCTGATTTGTTTATTACCTGTTCACAGCTCCATCTCAATATGTTTATGATTTTGGGCTTAGCTCTTAGCTGTTGTGGCGTTTCATGTTGTGTCTACATTTAAATATTATCGTTTGTAATGTTTTCAGTAGGTGAATATTATTTGCTTGAAATATTTTCTAATAAATAGATCCTGTGATCCACTCTGGCAACAAAGGGCTCTAAAGTGATGTAACCTAATGTTCTCATTTTAAATTGTGAGTCCTTGAAAAATGTAATGCGGGAAGCTCACGTTTAGTAAGCTGGAACACAAGGGTGAAAAGAAAGGACTGAATGTGCAGCATTGTGCAATGTATAATGACTTTGAAACCTCTGTGTGAATGATTCACTGCTATTGATCTGGTCAGAATCCACATTACAAAAACCTTTGAAGATCACAACTTGCACACAAAAGGTGCACAAAATTACTTTCTGGTAAGCTTTGGTGAGTTACTTTGTCAACAGACGTGGGTTATTATATTTTGTTATTTCTCAACACCTGAATTTTAGTTTCGTACCATGACCTGTGCTGTGTTGTTTACTCAGTGACGGATTTGCCCCTGACCGATATTCCAGTAAAGTCTGCTGTAATGGCTCGAGGTATTTAATAGTGAAGAGAATCTGGGACTGAAGTAACTGAATTCAAGAGAGCTTCATATATCTAAGAGGTAAGAGCTGTTTCCTTATGTTATTTCGTGTTAAGTATATTAATGGCCATATTTTATTGATCCTTATAAAAGATTAATGCTATTGCTAAAGACGTAGGCTTCAAATAATGAATGTTATTGAAAATTATTGATTCATTTTGTTATGCATGAACAGTGATGCATACAATGACAACAATAATAATAATGCATTGTGAATAGCCTAAATATGAAGTATAAAGTTAAGTGTTTCTAATAAAGTGACCAGTATGGTAAAAGTATCATGAAGATATTTTTGATACAGTGGCCAGTAAGTGGAACTACGTTGTAGGTGTTTCAGATAAAGTGGCCAGTGAGTGTGCTGTTTTGCAGAATGCTGTTCTCACGTTTACTTAAAAAAGCCTGTCCTCTCATTCGCAGCATTTTTGTGAAGATGGGCTTCTGGTTCCTCCTTGTGCTCACCCTAATCATCTTTTCCAGCTATCAAAGCGCCTTCTCATGTCCGCAACGGTGCACCTGCCACTTTAGCAGTAAAACCACCGAGGTGGTGTGTCCCGATGCCTCTCTAACTCATTTCCCAAGTGAAAGTCTTCCAGGTAACACCACCTCCTTGACCATCCAGTATACCAACTTGGAGAACATCACCACCCATGAGCTGAGAGCCACGCCCCTCCTGCAGGAGCTCCATCTACCAGGGAACAGACTGTCCAGCTTACCAGCGGAAATGCTTAAGGGCCTGCCTCACCTCCACACTATAGACCTTACAGGTGAGTGTGCATCTATAAATTATATATTCAACACTGTAGAGACCAGTAGAGCAATGTTTCTCAGGCACATCTTCACCAGGTATGCAGTGTTATTGATTGCTTGTTTCAGGTGAGTTGGAGGTGGTGAATTGAATCACCTAAGACTGTCTGGGAAACATGGTACTTTGAAACTGAGTTATCAGTTGCCTTTACTTCATAACAGTTGTACAGTTTATATTTTATAAGCCTTGGGTGTGAAGGACAAATCAACCAGTCCATAGTTTAGCATCTGTTTGTGTTAGTTGTGTTAATTTGATTAAAGAGGCGGCATTACTAGTTCCCAAACAAGCATAGTCTTAGGCTTTTCCTTCACAATCATTTTAAAGGTTTACCAAGAATTGTGTCAGAAAACAAAAAAAAAAACTACCAGCAGTATCTTACAGGTGGTAAATTAGATGAATTGAAGGAAAATCGAAAAATTTCACAAAACAGTTGGGCTGTGATCTGGCAAATGACACCCAAACGCAATGTGAGCAGAATATCTTCTCAGAATACACCATTTACCAGACTTCGTCTCAAAATGGCTACAATCACTGAAGAGAGTGATGTCAGTCAAAGAAAACACAAACGCAGTGTGAGCATTACACAGAAATGTCTAGCTTACCTTAGAGCCCCTAATAGATGCTGAAGAATGTCTGCGCAGCAAACTGAACATCATTATCAAATTCATCTGCTCTGTGTATCTACTCTCAGATGTACCCTTCCAGCCCGCTAATGCACCAGGTCACAAAATCTGTATTGGCACTAAATGGTTCCAGGAACGTGACTGAGGTTTCATTGCCTCAGTGATCTGCCTTCCCTGCATCTCCACTCTATTCAGCATCATTAGTATGAAATAAAGAGCTGTTAACAGGGAGACGATTGATCACTCACTTTGCATTTATTTGCACAAAGCTTCTGTCTTGTAGAGTCCATCCTCAGGCAAGGGTGGGCTGTTCTAAAGGCCAAACTAGGTGTAAGCTGTTGCCAGGTAGATAAACTTAACATGGTCATATTTGGGACTGGGCAGCATATTGTCCTTTTCAGTCACTATAGCTCATAGTGGTTAATGGCTAATGTAAACCACAAAGGGTTCCTGAAGCAGTGACATAGAAGAACCACTTTGGTTCTCTAGAGAACTATGAAGAACCCTTTACAAAGTTTTTAAAGGATAAGATTTGGAGATTTAAAGTTTCAAGAACAACATTTATCAGAAAGAATCCTGTGAGGATGTTGGTCCTACAAAAAATAATTTTTTCTCTTGAGTAAGGTCATTCTAGTTGAAGCTGAATGGCTGAATGAAATATTAGAGTTAATTGATGTATTTAACTTGCTACTCCTTACTTAGTGGGTGAGAGAGAGAGATTATTTGATGTAGGTTACTAATAAAATTATTTTGTCTATTATTAGAAATAAATATATGAAATAAAGAAATACATTTTGATTTTATATATATATATATATATATATATATATATATATATATATATATATATATATATATATATATCAAAATGTATTTCTTCAATCAAAATGTATTTCTTCTTCTAATGGTATTGGACGTGTACACCATATTGGGGCCTCCTTGACTTGCAGTCAGGGTTCCCTTTAAAGCTTCTAAATCAGTTTAAGGGTTCTTCTTAAAAACTTTACATCAAGTGGATGTTATTTAAACTTTAAAAAAAGAAAGAGTTCTCCAAAAAGCTTTAAAGTAGATTTTACAGGAAGCTGGCTACAATTCAAAATATGTTTGTTTTAGCTTGCCATGATTTGGGGCAGGAGCATGTTTCAGCATATACAAAATACAATGTGTATATATGTGCATATTGTAACACAAGAAGAGATTATTCTGTGTGCACTCCAGGTGTGTTCCATGTGTATGGAGTAGTTTATCACCTACCTCTTCATTAAGCATCTTCTTCCCACAGGAAACCAACTACAGGACCTGCCCCCTCTGGTGTTTTACCATGCCCCGCTGCTTAACCTGGTGCTTAAAGACAACCTGCTGACCAGCGCTAGTGCAGACTGGCTGCCCAACAACAGCAATCTCACCTGGCTGGACCTTTCAGGCAACCGACTCATTAAAGCCCCCTTTGCTCTGTTTCAAAACTTGGGCCACCTGGAGACTCTGCACCTCTCTCAGAACCTCTTGGAGCAGTTTCCAGCTGACACCTTTCAATCGCTCCCCTCTCTGGAAAGGCTGTACCTGGATGAGAATAAACTCCAGTCCTTGGATGCCAAGGCCTTCAGCCACAACACCAACCTAACCCACCTGTTCCTGCAGAAGAACAAGCTGACGGGTCTCCCTGCCTCCATATTCCATGGGCTCCACCATCTGCAGTACTTGGACCTGAGTGAGAACAGGCTGCGGTTCTTGGCCCCAGACACCCTCGGCCTAGGGATCAGCTGGGTGGAGCTGAGCCTGAACCCCTGGCATTGTGACACTAAGATTGAGTATTTGTGGAAAAGGCTGAACAACAAATCAGTGCAGTCGGAGCCAACATGTGCCACACCTGAGACGCTAAAGGACAGAGCCATCACTACTCTCGCTCGCAAAGAGCTGGGCCTGGCAGACTGAAGGAGGAAGGAAGTAAAGGTAGATGAGAGAAAGGTATATGGAAGTGAATAGACGGGAGAGCAATGAGTAAGCAAAGCAGGCAGATATCATTTCATGTCCTGTAAGGTACATTGATTAATTTTTTTTAAAAATAATTTTAAATCAAATTTAACTGTTGTGTGTGTGTATATATATATATATATATATATATATATATACACACACACACTAGAATCTCAAAAGTACATTGTTTTTTTTTGTAATGGTAGACAAGCACCAAGACCATGACCAAGTGCAAGTACACCTACTGATTATTGGTTGATTACGATAATCAGTAAGTTTTCCTTTTGCAAAGACTGGTCTAGCAGTGTTTGTAGAGCTTGCTCTTTGTCCCTGTTTGGCTATCAGGTTTGTTGTGCCTCTCTCTTATTGGTTAATGTCAGGGTTGCAGAGTCGCACAGCCAGACACTGTCGACTGTTCACCTGGGGAGCAAAGTTATGTCCATGTTGACAAAAATCCAACAACACTTGGTCAAGTAAGTCCCTTCCCCAGTTCTGATAAGATAATCATTACTTAATCCAAACATTAGGAATCAAGATATTCAAGATTGAAGATTTTAGAAGAACAGTTGTGTTCAGTTTACAGGTGACAAAGACGGTTCATAGAGAACAAGATCTCTGTATCTGCTGTATGTTGTACAACCACTTGGGGTCTTACAGGTCATGTTATGAATTACAATAAATTAAATAATACAACATGTTTTAATTCATTGCAACTATGTGCTATTTCAGTTGTGTTGTTCAAATGTTAAATATTTTAGCTGGGTATGACTGCAACACAATCTTTAATCTTGAACCAAATTTTATTCTCTAAAGAACTATGAAATAGTTAAAACATTTTTTAAATTCAATTTAAGAACCTTAGGGCTTTACATGGAAGTTCTTAAAACTTTAGAAAGGTTCCTCACATTGATGTTTACTTAAATGTTTCTCTTTAAAAACATTTTTAATTTGATTTAAATGTGTTTTGTGCTATATAATTTAGTAGTAATATTTTATTAACAGTTTTATTAATAAATTATTACTTTTTTTTTATAAAAACTGCTGAGTAGCTGTTGAGCACTAGGTTTCTTCTCTGGCAGCACTAGATAATTAATTCTTCAACAGTGATTGATTGCTCCGATCATTTAAACCAAACTACTGCTGACCGAAGGCACAGGAAGAGAACGAAAGAAATCCTGCAACTCCGATACATCTCGTTCATTTTCTCTTGAAGTCATCACTGATCTTCCTGGACAAGAAAACATGTTACATATTTTTAAATAATCATAAATACAACACATATTATTAATGAAACTAGTTTCATGTTAAAAAAAATAAAGATATGAATTCAACATGAGAGCATGAATTAAACTAGCCATGTGTCCATGCAATAAATCATAATATGAAAGTTATTAATTACTGTAGTTCTCAAACTAGTACTGAGGGTCCTCCAGCCAGTTTACTTTTTTGCTGTAGCCCAGTTTCCAGCACCCCTTTACTGACCAGGTGTTTAGTATTCTTAATAACTTAGATCAAAACGTAAAGCATCTGGAAAACTGTGAGGCTTAATTTGAGAACCACTGATGCAAACAGGTCAGTGCACAGAGTAAAATCTTTGCAGGTTATATTAAAAGAAAAGAAAAAAAAAAGGTTGGCAGTTTTTAGTACAGCAAGGCAGCCAAATAACATTCAGCAGAGACATGACATTTTTAACATTTTATTTGAAATGTGATTTAACACCGGGGAAACTGAGCATCATGTTTGTGGTGATATAAAAGTTTTAACAAAACTGTCCACAAAATGGTGCGGCACGGCCGTCCTCATGCCTATACGAGGCTCAGGCATCCCACTAACGCTGCCTCACACCGTGCAGAGGCATCTCTCTGTTTAATAAATAAGCCTCTTATCAGATCAGAGCATTTAGTCATAAATATCAAGGCATTTATAACATACACTTTGTTCTAAAAAGCAAATATAAATGTTATCAAAGCAATTACAAAACCAAATAATACATTAGCCAAAAAAATATTAAGCAAGAAATGCAAAGACCCCTGAAGCAAATGATATTGGCAAAACAATGCAGTTGGCACCAAATTAAATGTAGGGGAGAAAAAAAAAAGAAAAGAAAAGATGAACAGGGTGATTTCATAAATTATAGGCACTCATGTTTAAAACAAACGTCTGCAGTCTCACTCACGTACGTATACAGTGATGATGTATACAAGTGCCACCGCGAATGCAGCACTGGCAAGCACTGTTCTGTTTATCGTCTCATCTGCGACTCTTTGTTTCTGGGATAACGATGTGACTCCTTCCCTTAAAGTACAAGATGGCTGAAGCTTTGCCTTTAAGTCACTGTTTCCTGCACTATTGCTGGACCATGAGCTTGAACGTGCCTGTATTTGAGCACTGGGAAGGTTGTTGGACACAGGTTTTTTTAAAACTTGTAAAAGACAAGGTTTTGAATTTAACCCATCATAAAAGACCTGACGATAGCAACAACCACGAAAAGATAACACTCCATGATCAGCTTCTCTTTCCACATTTTCAGTTATGTTTACGATCACAGTACACATCACAACGCCGTCGTATGAGCCCTTCCCCTGAGCCAGAAACAGACCGATGGACTGGCCATCCATCAAGGTTTATAGTATTCACAAAACATTTTTTCTTTTCACCAAATTTAACAATGAATTTTCAACATCGAATGGTTTACCATAGTTCGACTGCCCAATGGGGATACAATATACGAACAATTTGGAAAATGTTGCTTTGATTTGACACAGAGTACTACTGATAATCCTCCTGTATGTCTGTAGAACATTTCATGATTCTGCAACAACTTTACATGTGAGGAAAAAAACAAAACAAAACAAAACAAATACCCTGGTTTGGATCTCATAGTTCTGAACTGAAACACAGTGATAAAACGAAATATTCCCAAACTATGAACATATTCAGCCGCTCCGCCATGAATTCACTGAAAAATGCTTTGGAAACTTAGCTTGAGGTTTAAACATTAACATTCAGAACATAAAAAAAGAAAATACTGAGTATGAATAAACTTTGGAAAAATGATTTTTAAATAATGATTTCTAAATAAATAATTGTCACACAGATATGACAAGACATTCTGGGAGAAAGACACTGTCATGGGTTCAGTCCATACAGCCACTTTTTTTTGAAAGGTGTCCAGCAAGCAAAGCATTATGGACAACCCTTATAGAACTTTTAAAGACTCTTCCACTCTCACAGGATTGCAACAGGCCCGTTACAGAGGAAATGCATGTAACGATAGTCAGGGTCTCCTTTTCAGGGGGCAGAAGCAGAGAAGAACAATAAAGTGTCAGAGGTTCATGAGACAGAGAGAGAGAGGGAGGGAGAGATAGAGAGAGTAGGCATTTGGGCAAAGAGCACTGTGTTGATTTGTTCGCGGTATAGGCTCTGTTTGGTTGGTGAGAGTGCCCCCTGGTGGCAGTAGGTTTCTTTGGCATTCTCGGATCTCCAGACAGCCGTGATATTATCCTACCAAGATGAGAATTTCCCTTCCACGCCTTTTCTATGGGGATGCTAAAAGAGTATCTCTTGTGTGTTTTGTTTAATCTAAAAATGGAGGTTGGTAAAGTGCCAGGTTGGACGGTCCACCTTTGTGCTGTAGGCTTCTGAGCTCACTGCTCAGTAGCAGCCCTCTCTCCAGCTCTCGTCTCTGATGCCACTGTATGTGCGGGGAGCTGGTAGAGACCTGTAGAACAGAAAAAGGACATCTGAAATATTTATCCAGGCCATCATTCTTTAAACACACTCTGGTTGTATTAAGCATGGCTCATATTTAAAAGACAAAATTCTTGTTTTACTATCATCTTTGCCTGGTGATATGACTGCCTTTTAAGTTCACAGTGCACCACCGGGCAAGAAAAAAAATAGGGAGGCTGAGAACCCCTGAACTAAAGTAAGTTAAAGACGGTTTTCTAGTCAATGCTAAAGCCTGAACATTTAAATATTTACCACATTTAAACGCTTGTGTAACCCTTTAATGTCTCACCAAACCTGAAGTTTTGGGAACCATCACTTAGATAACCATGACTAGTACAGGTCTCAGGCACTAAAACCTCCGCACATACACACTTGTAGACCGTTTACTAAGTGATGCTACACACTGGGTGTGTGATTATGTATACCTGCGCACAGGTTGGACCAGTTTGCTGCGAGGCACAGGTAAACCCCCACCAGCAGAACCGCTGGGTCGGGGCAGAGCGCTGCGGGGTGAGGCAAGAGAGCGGGTGGGCGTGGCCGTGCCTGAACCGGGATTAGACACGACTTTCACAGGCTGCCGCAGGGCCAGTGGTGACGGGGCCGCGGGAGTCCGCAACTTACTACTAGAGGGTACTGAGGAGAAGAGAGAGAAGAGAGATTAAGGGATGGACAGAGGAACAAAAACTAACACATGCAAGCAAAACGTAAGACTAGAACAGAAGAACAAAAATGGAAGAGATGAAAATGTGGACTCTTAACAGAATAAAGTCATCCAGCACTCAAGCACATCTGTAGGAAAACAAATGAAACATCAGCCAGGTGAAAAAAAACAAAACAAAATGAACCCAATCAGATGTAACCCTGAACAAATCACACCAACCACAGGAACCACATGTTCTCGGTCACCACAGTGAAACAAAACTGTCCTTATGCAGGAAACGTTCACGATCACAGATTCACGCATCACAGCAGTGTATACAAGAACATATTTCTAAACATATAAATAAATAAAAACTCGTAACAAGTAAATCAGAACCCACAAGGAATCAACAAACAATGGATGCAAACAACAGATAGATGGGCTGCAGTGATCTTATTCTGTATATTTCACTAGCATACACTCCTCAGCACACAAACTAAAAGTGGAGCTGCAAACTCCCTCCCTCCCACCCTGCCTCCCTCGTGGCAAAATGGAAAGTAATATTCATACCACAAAACAAGCAGTCAGACCAACCAACCTCTCTCTCTCTCTCTCTCTCACACACACACACACACACACACACAATAAAATATTGCAAAATGGAAAACAGCTGCATCCTCAGTGAATACTCACTGAAATCTCCCTCCTCTCCAAAGCAACACGAGAGATGAACTAAAGATAGAAACAGGACATTTGTGGGTTCAAATGCATTCATGGACATTCTTTATCAGCGCTCACTCTCTGTGGCAGTAACGTGCATTCATAGATGAGAATGTTAGTCTAAAGGAACAGCGGCATTCATGAAAGTAGATTATCAATATTATATCAGACTGCACACTTCCCAACTGTACTATTATTCTCTAAGGACGCGCAAGGATTAATTTTTATGGCTGATTCCGTTTCTTTACAGTGAAAAGGGCAGCTTTTTGGCTAATTTTCTTTTTGTCTCCTAACTAGAAGCTCACATAAATGGAATAATAAAAATAAAAAAATAGCTGTCAATGTATTTAACATGAAAGCAAATAAAGTCCTTCATCAAAAGGAAAAGGCAGTTGGCCATTTAGCGCTAGGATCAGGCATAGATTCAAATACTGTGCCAGTGCACTTACCTGATTCACATGAATTGAATCACAAATTCCAAACATGTTTTCATGTTAACAATGATACATACATACATAATTCATTCACTTATAGACACTCTGCAACACAGAATCACAGTACATGATGACATGATATGCAAGTGATATGGGTGAAAATTGTGTGCGTGTCACCTTAAACTTCTTAAAGATCCTTCAGGTAATGAGACTCTAGGGTTCCTTTGGTAACAGCTGGGATTTTTAAACGCATCAGTACAGACACACGTTTCAGTAGCGAGTAATGTGTCTCAAACAAACAGGCCAGCATTAAAGATTAAAGATCATTTTAACTGAAGTGTGAACCCATTTTTAACACAACCTTCTCAAACCACAGCAGCATCGCTCAGACACGCCAACAGAACAGGTCACGTCAACCAAGTTTCACTACACTTTACAAAAAAATCTCACAGCCTTCAAAGAGTATAAAAGAAAACGGCTTTCAGCAACAAAACAAACTACTTCTACAGCAGAAACTTCAGCACTAGGCTGAAAGCCTCAGGCAGCTCTGTTAACAGAACCACAAATATGAAAGTCCCACTCTCTCTCCCTTCACAGTAAAAACTGAGAAATGCATTTTCCACATGAATCATCATGAACAAAAACTTATCAGGTTCTTCAGGGCCCAGACAAAGCTGTAGTCCAGCAGCTTTAAAATAAAAACCTCAATTTAAAAAAAAAGAAGAAGAACGTGACGAAAAAACTGAACACAGAAATTTGTAAATTCTATTTGAGCCATATTTGACCAGAGGAGAATGGGTCTCCCCTTGTGAGTCTGGTTCCTCCCAATGTTTCTTCCTCCAGTTGAGGGAGGTTTTCTTGCCACTGTTGCCTCTAACTTGCTCACTGGGGGATATATGTTGTAACTGTCTTCAAAACTCTGTGAAGCTGCTTTGAGACAACATCGTTGTAAAAAGCGCTATATAAATAAACTTGACTTGACTATTCAGTTGAAGAGATCCCCAAAGACACAATATCTCATTACATAAATGAATAAATAAATGTTAATGAATAAAACCTTTCCTTTTAAGCATGCTTAATAATGTTTGGGGACTAAAGACCCCAATTTGTCCAGCTGCGAAAGATATTTTCTGCCATTCATGCCTTTGTTTTAATATTTTGCGGTTCATATGAGTCACATTTTCAACAGGAGACATGTTTGGTTCACAGTCAAGACATTCTAACAGAAAAAAAAAGTTGTATAGATGGCAGCATATGTATCTTCTCGCATTAAAGTTGCCTTCACAATAAAACCCCGCCCCCATACTATGACAAATGCTAGGTTTTGAACTGTTTTTTTTTTTTATTCTTAATCTAAATGGTCCTTTTTTTTCTTTGGCTCTGCTAACACAACCGCCATTATTAGCAGAAACACTCTGAAAGGTTGACTTATCAGATCAGGTCAAGTCAGGTTACAAGAATTAGTTCATTTCAGTTGCGCTCAAACTGATAAGTCAGCAGCTTTTCTGCACATAGACATCTTCTGTGTACAGAACAGTCCTAACTTTAATTTGTTAAAGCAGCAAACTATAGAACTATGTTTACAGCAGGGTTTGTCAAAGTACTTCAGAGCTCATGTGGCGATATCACCATAGAAACATACTGGTCAAAGTTCACAGGCATACAGTTGTTATTTTTTGGCCTCACACAATTGGTCAGTGAGGAATGTTGTTCTTTACAAAGCTTATCTGCAGACAAGTTTTTGGCAAAGTGGTAAGTCTTAACCCAACCAGACCTTTCCTAGAGCTCCCTTTTATATCGTCACTGTCCAATGAAAAACAGGTATCTCCAAAACTGCAACTTTACAGGAGAGGCCAAAAAACTGTCTTCACTTTCAGTGGAAGTCGATGGAACCAGAATTCATTTCAAGCTTTTTTTGGTCCATTCATCATAAAATTTCCCCACAATGTTAACAGCAGCGGCTGCTGCATTGAATTAATGCAGAAAAACAGAAATCGACAAAAATGGAGCACCTGTTTACAATGCTATATTAACATTTTCACCTCATCACTAGTCTTAAATTCCCTCTATCCTAATTTTCTTTGGCACGTGTTGCAGGCATCAACTTTAGAACAATAATAATTACCCAAAAAAAAACCCAAAAAAACACTATATATTTAAATTAAAACAATTTGGTATTAAAAATATTCATGGGTCAAAGTGAGTTTACAAATCACTGCCTTCTGTTTTTATTTGCATTTCACAACTTGGGAATTGAGGTTTAAAGAATTCCTCAGTTATTATCTGACAGCAGATGCCATTACACCCCTGGAGTTCACCGGGCTCTGCACATTTTAGTGCCTTCCTGCTCTTACACATACA
The DNA here is from genome assembly GCA_021613375.1 of Megaleporinus macrocephalus. Taxonomy (NCBI): domain Eukaryota; kingdom Metazoa; phylum Chordata; class Actinopteri; order Characiformes; family Anostomidae; genus Megaleporinus; species Megaleporinus macrocephalus. The sequence goes on along the minus strand of CM038707.1, from coordinate 23,986,226 downwards.
TCAACTGGTTAATTAGCTGATACGTTAAGGAACTTTATGTATTAGAGCAAGGAAGACACCAAAATGTGTAGAATGTGTTATGATGATTTGAATAGATAAAAAGATGCCATTGTGTCTTGCTTTTTTTTTTTACTTTTCTTGATTACTCAGTCAATACAGATTGCAAAGTGAAATAGAATCAAAACAAATCCACTCATATATGCAATTGCTTAATTCTATTTAAAGAGTATAGCAAAAAAAAACTGGATGGCCAGTAAGGGGCAGTGCTGGCACAACTGTAAGCCTATAGCATCTGTATGGGGCAGGATGACTAGGCTAGGGCTGTCTGCGTGTGTTACCTCGTAGAGATGTAGGGCTCTGCAGCCGCTCTTTGGGTTTGGGGGAGGCGCGAGCTGGCCCGGAGAGCCTTTGGTGCTGCGCTGCTGAGAAACAAGCAGACGTCAGTCTGATTCAGACTGGCTTAAGGTCATCGTTTACCTCAGAATCACCCACAGGCCTTCAGCAATCAGCAATGAGACACTGATCTAGGATCAGTGTGTAACCAAAGGTTAAAAGGGACAGCCAAAGGCGGGATAACCATCCAAGGTGGGTTTTTCCTCAAGGAAGCAAAGGTTGCTGTGTAAGCCAGCCATGCCTCGACCAGAGTTAGAGGATAACAGATACTGTTATCCAGCCAAGGAACCACTGGCCGCTAGAGGGTGCCACAGAAGAAAGAATGATCTGACCCAGAAAGAAAGCACAAAGCCAAGACCAGCACCAGTAACAGAGCCAAACTACCATTACCTCAGCCAAGAGAGAGGGGATTTTGGATGGAAAAAGCATCGGCATGCAGTCAAAAAGGAAACAGAGTAAAAAGACACGAGAAGGGGAGATAAGAGAGAAACGTGAAGATGTACATAATGCCAATGAGACAACTTCAACTTATTTGCTAAACTAATACAGTGCAGTATCTTGCAGGCACACATGCTGATCTACTTTGTTTCTCAGTCAAAGAACGAAAAGAACACAACTTCACTAAATACTTTTCACACTTCAGGACTTACCAGGATTATAGTTTTCATTATATCATACATTTTACTGTTTAACAAACTGTCCTCCTTAAACACTGAAGTAATTATGAGTAATGTCTCCCATTAATCCTTAACGTTCTCTCATTGTCCTTCACTGTCACAATTATATGTTTTAAAGAAAGAATAAGTGGACTGATTACTACAGTCTGAATGATAAACATGGCACATGTTTAATAGTCACAATGCTGCGCACAAAGTTGATGTTGAATTTTAAGTGAATGCCAATAATGAGTGATCAAAAATGATAGACAGAAAAAAAGATAAAACCCCATTCCACCACAGCCAAGGCGCTGAGAATGCAGTGAGTGTGTGAGACAGAAGAACATTTGAAAGGGCGCTCGTCTTTTCATTTGACTTTTTAAATACATTTTTGTAACACAGCAAATACAGATCAATTCATAAACAACAAGTTGCAAGATCAATATTGGTTATGTACACACACATACGTGTTTGTGAGATATATATATATATATATATATATATATATATATATATATATATATATATATATATATATATATATATATATATATATATATATATATGAATGCTAATTTTGTATTCAATGTGAAAATTAACACATCCATCTTGACACAATTATTTTTTATATGTAAAAAAAAATAGGCATGTTTAATGTTTTTTTACTTAGAAGATAAATAACCAATGTAATTTGGAGGTGTTAAAACATATAATTGTAAACTCCAGCCTCTGACTGAGTGTGAGTGAATAAGTGGAAATATCTATTCACTGACCACCTGTTTTAGGAGTGTATGTACACTCACTGGCTGATTGGCTCTGGTGTCGGGGGGATCCGTTTGGCACTTGTAGGTTGGACTCACAGCTGCGACTGTTTTTGACAGGTTCAGCAGGAGGGCCGGAGCTGGAGCGCGTCAGGTTGGGAAGACTGCGCCGCAATTTCTCTACACAGAGAGAGAAGAGAAGAGAAGAGAGAGAAGAAAGAGAAGAAACATTACACACATGCTCCTAAAGTTCTCCTAAATAATAATAATAATAATAATAATAATAATAATAATAATAATAAATAATAATAATAATAATAATAAGTGACAACACTGCCTAGCTGTACTGTGACGCAGTTATATGCAAAATTGTGACAACATGCATTATAAAACATGAATTCAATTAATGATGCCATCTAATGCAGCTGCATTAGTTGAAAACTTAAGTTCAAACATTTATTCCATCAATTCTGCACATTTGGACACTGCAATTGAAAAACAGAAATTCAGTGTCAGAACACAAATTTGTTGAACATATGTAACGGCACTTTCAATCGTTCAATCCAATTTCCAATAATCCAACATCTTTACATTATTAGCTCGTTCCAGCAGACAGGTCTGGCCCTCGCCTACCTTCGTTTTTGATAGCATTGGTGTGGGACTCGTGTGCGTGGCCCTGCAGAGAGAGGCGAGGCTGCTGAAGGCGGCTGATCATTGGCTGTGGCGAGGCGCGTGTGTACTCCAGTGAGCGGGCAGGTGAGCGTGAGCGTGGTGAATGGCGGGGTGAGACGCGGGGTGAGGGACGAGGAGAGGGGCTGAAGCGAGTCACAGGTTGGTGGTACAGTGCTGGATGAAGAGCCTCCTCCTCATCTTCCAGGCTTTGGGCGTCCAGTTCCTGGTCACTAAGCGTTCCGCGCCGCAGAGACTGGCAGGAGGAGCCTGAGCTGCGGCGTGACGCTGTAGCGGCATAGTCCTGTCTCAAGCCTAAAGAAACACAGAAGGAGAGTTATGCATACTACACCAGAAAATCAGCCTAAAGCACAGTTCAAACCAGTTACCTCAAGCTTATTACACAAGTTACAGAAGAATACAATAGAGGCTTGCACCTAGGAGAAATGTTTGGTTTTAAATAAGGGGTTAAGTTTAAAGTTAAATTTCCTGATACCTGCCTGTAAGATGCTTATACAAAATACCCTCCCAAAATAGTTGATCCTTTCACTTGCAAGTGAAAAAAAGAACTGCAGAAACACGCAGCTCTAGGCCTGTGTCAAATCATTTCTTGTCTAAAATTTGTGGGTCCCAAATATTTAAAGCACAGCATAAACAAAGATAGTTAAAAAGTGGTTGTGGTGGGATAGCACTCAAACGCTGCTGTGTACATTTGCCACTGCAGTAGTCCAGAGAGCAGCTAGACTATTAAATCAAAATTTAAAAAAGGGCACTGCTCGCCTCATTCAGTTGCCAATAAACACATTTTATGTTATGTAGTGTAATGTCAGGATTAAGCAGAAGAAATCTCTTTTAACCTTACCATCATATGATATGCTGATATTATGAGATCATGTTAAATCAAGGTCAAATAAATTCTTATATTTTTAAATATTTGGATAAAATGCTTATCTGACAAGATCAAATGATCATACAAGGGCACTATTTCCAGACCATACTAGACTACTGCTGAGAAATCAATCAGCGACTATATGAGCCAACCACAGAAGACACAGCTGCACAGCCACAAGCCCAGCAGACATTAAAAAAAGAACGTAAACAAAACCCCAATGAAAGTTCTTGCCAAACCATGCCTCTTCACACCATATGGATTAAACAAAGTGTTAATGATGTCTTAATGTTGACCAAAGAATTATTCAATGGATCAGCATTGTTCATGTAAAGCTTAATCCAATTCTGATCTTTTGGAAATTTACTCTGTTAGACTCACTGAAACATTAATGTGTCATAACTGCACATTGTGTACTCGTTTAACAAGTGGTGTGCTGTGTGGAACTAATTTAAAAAGAAAAACAGCTCACTAGCCTGCTGACATTTGCAATGCCTACATTTGACCTACAATTCAACTAGCAACCCGTAGTTAAAACATGGATCAACAAGCATCTTAACAAAGCTTGTTAGTGCCTTCCAAGTTGCTTTGCAGAATGTTTTAGAGTGTTTTAAATGTGTCTAGCATATTTGATCAAAACTGGATTCGTTGTATTAATTTTAGTGCTATTATGTGGTTACATTAACTGAAAATACAAACATCGTATTCGACTCTGTATTCACAGACACTTAATATACAGTGTAACCGACTCAGAAACAGATCCAGGGAAAAGAGGATCAGGAGGTTCTTAGTTAAAAACACATGATGTGAAGTGGTACTAAAGCCCGACCCCTTAAGCCAGCAGCAGATGGCCAAATACTCTCAGGTTAAAGAATCAGACAAGAAAGCCACTCACTCTCTTCCTGCATGCGGGCAAGGATCTGCACATCTGTGACGTCATTGAGCTTGTAGGTGGTAGAGGAACCTACAGAGTCTTCATCCATCTCTGATGTGCTCAGCTCACTGTCCACTGATGACTGGGGGCTTACTGGTGGGGGATTTCTGTCTATTGAGCTCCGCTGATGGCCTGCAAACACACATACAAGACCACAAACACATTAAAAAACACAGGCAATACCGTTTCAAAAAGTAGTGACAGTTTTAGTGCTTAAAAATCTCTTCATGGTCAGAACTCGTTAAGACGAGTACATACCTGCACTTCCAGGCAGCACCAGTTGCTTGACGATAGGCACTCTGGAGGGAGTGGAGGAGGGGGAGTTGAAGCCGCTGCTATATGGACTGTTGGCTGCGTTTGGACTGTACTGGTTCCCATAGTTCACCTGAGGGCTGTACGTACTGCCATACAGGCTTCGCCTCTTATTTGCTACAAACAGAGTAAAATAGAGAAACAAGAAAACGTCTATGAGAGACAGGAAGAGTGGATGAATCTACAAATAAAAATTAATGATTCAATCATATTTCAAGAAGTAGTGATTAAAAGAACACTTTGTTTCCTTCATTATGTTGTGCTGGTCATAAAGTAGTTAAGCAGCAGCAGTTGAACTGTGGGGAGACACAATTCCCTACCAGACATGTAGAACACCAAACCGAAGAAGGTAAAAAGTCAGTGGTAGCACGCTAACGTTTGTGGCAATACTGTAGTCTATTTACTGAATTTATTTATGTGGATTTTTGGTCAAATTTTTGTTTTCATAAAACAATATATATTTAAGTTAGGTACATCACTAATAAACATTAGCAAACAAACAAGTCAATAGTTATACTACTGTCATTTTAAAGACATGCATGCCCATAGAGGCAGCGGGGAATGCCCATTTTTTTAAGAGTCTATTATAACATATGGCAGTGTCAAGTCTCACACAGAAAGCCTTTATTGGTCTGCACATGAGTTAACAATACAATCTATTCACTCCCTAGGAGCACAATATCTTTCACTCGCTTACTCTCTCACACACACACACACACACGCACACACACACACACACACACACACACACACACACACACACACACACACACACACACACACACACACACACACACACACACACACACACACACACACACACACACACACAGCCCAGTGTCTTCCACAATGTAGCCATTCAGTACATAATACATCATGAAACTATGGTTATTTACACGGCAGTCCTGACGTCAAGCCCTCATCATGAAAAGCCACTTGTGGCCTTCACTGCTGTGATACGAGTCTGCTACTGCTTAAAATATTTGTCTGAATTTGGGGTGGGAGGTATATACCAGTATTGTCTAAAATGGTAATTTTACTGTGGATATTGACAGAACAACAGAACCACAAACATTCCCCTGTTCCCAAGACAAGTTAAACATCAGCTACAACAGTTTAAACTACTCCTATAAAATCAACAACAGAGCATTTATGAGATGAAGTGTTAACTGAACCTCTTGCAGATGATCCTACATTAATCGACATAGCCGGCACATACTGCAGGCAAAGTTAATGTATTAGTCTGCCATGCGCTGCACTGTGTTACTTGTTTGTGAAGGTTTCTATTTTTACTCTCCGTTTGACAAAACAGATTGAGTGTAACTGTTGAGCAGGATAAGGAAGGTTGAAGCAGCTTGTAAAACTCATCAAACAGGTGAATGATTAAGATAAATGTTGCAACCCTCACTAGGCAAACCTGCAATAGTACATTGTTAAACACAGCCATAATTTTAGAGACCAGACGCAAAGCGCAGAACAGAACTGAGGATGAGGCAGAATGTTATCAGAACTACATTCAGGTTCAGACCAAACCTCGCAATTAAGGTTTTACGGTATTCAGGCCAACGAGCATGCAGCAGGCTTAGAGAACCTGGACGCTCTAATAATGAATATCTGTGCATGCGGGCCAGGCGGATATTCAGAGCAGCGTTCTGTCCCGCAGGAACTCTGAACGGATAATGGAACGAGCTCCCCATGGACATACGCTCACATGGTCATCCCCTTTGTGTGCGCATGCACGCATGTGTACATGTGTATACACGCTCACAGCTGGACATTCAGAAGGTCATCAGAGTTCACTGCCTGTCTTTCCTTCCCTCTCCATCCTTCACACTCCTCCTTCTTCCACTGATCTGCTGTTCCAACTTCTCCAGCCATCTCTTTCTCCTTCTGCATTATTTAGGAAAGAGCATGCCTCATCCACAGACTTCCTTCGAAATCCACCACAGAGCAACATCAACACATCTAACACACACACACTGTCTCTCTCCCCCCTCTATGTCCAGCTCTGCTGAATGGCAGGAATGGATTGTCTACATAATACAGTTATTTATAGTGGTCAGCACTTTGGATTAGCTGTAAATGCTACAGCTATCAGCGTCCAGCAGAAGCACAGAGTCAGGACGGACACCTTCACACTGAGGTGGTCTAAATCCAGGGGCTTTTTTTAGCATGAAAGCTGGTTTTCACAGGAAAACGGCAGCCGATCCCAGTTCAGCACTGTGACACCTGACACTCGACCAAATTAGGGCTACAACAGATATTTAACAATATTTGATAAACTCGATCATTAAAATATACTACAAAAATAAATAGTATTTGAATTACTGACACACTTCTTATAAAACCATGCTCTTCCACGGGCTAGCAAGTGTTTGTTTATTAAGCTATTAATCTGCACACCAGACAAATCGTATACTGCTCTGGAATGCTAGCTCCCATTGTCTAATGTAGATTTAAAAACCTTCACAACTCTTGAAGAGAGCCGAAGTTGTTTTTTTTTAGGATGAATGTTAAAAAGATTTTCTGTGCTCTCCTGTGGCACGAACTGTTGCTTAAACAGAGCCAGCCATCATTCAGCATTTTAATGTGGTTCATGAGTAAATTCAGCATATGCATCAGTGATGCTTTTCATTAGATTATAGCATATATATATATATATATATATATATATATATATATATATATATATATATATATATATATATATATATATATATATATATATATATATATATATATATACACACACACACACACACACACACATACACACACACATAGTACAATAATAACAAATAATAATAAGTAAATAAATACAAGTCCGATATATATACGTATTACTTAAGAATAATTAAGATAATATTCAATATTCAAATAAATATTTGAAAAAAAAACAACCCCTAAATATTACATAGTTGCAGTCCTAAAGGAATACAACATATCTGCCTAAACTACCTCAGTACAAAGTATTATGGGACATGACCTGTAACCCCTAGCTGACTGACAGGGGGTTGTGTGTGTTTGTGTCTTTTAGAGAAGCCGGAAGGAGAGTCTGTCCTGATTTAATTAGATGCTAACAGAAATTAGGGCTGACAAAATGAGCCCTCATCTGTTACACTGGAGAACTGGTCTAAACAAGTGGAAGTGGAAACTATATTATGTTTGTGAGGGAGAGGAACACTTAATTAATATATATATATTCATTACATAGTACACTTCATTTACACATGATATCAAGTGATCTACTTTAACTGTCAGAATAAAATAATACATTAGCTACGCCCCTGTAACATCAAAGCTCCCAACTGTACTTTAGAAGCATGAAGCTTCTAAAAAGAGAATAAAACAAAACAAAACAAAACATAGGAGTAATTTCTCCACAGGTCCACAAATAAGACTCAAACAGGACCTCACTCAAAACGGGAGCTTGGGTGACCTCCATGCTTAAACATACAGGGCTGAACCACACCAATTGGCAGCATCGCTCATCACTGCCAATGGAGCCAGGGTGCTTATGCAGCATGAAAGTCCACAGATTTCTATTTTGTCCCATATTAACAATACGCAGCCCTCAGTTTGTTCTATTTTGCCAGGTCCATGAGGAAAGGATTATGAGATTTAACATTCACTTATTTGAGGCCTTATTTAATTACCAGCATAAGCAAGCAAAAGCAATGATGAGTATATTTCGATAACCTGTTTTAGGCATTGGCACTATGGCAAAAATGATCACAATGCATTTGTAGTGCCATGTTAACAAACGAAAACTTCTTGTTACGAAAACATCTTACTTTAGCCTTTCACATATTGTATCACACTAAACCCAGAAATAAATATACTGCCAACCTCTATATAAATATACTGCCAATACTCCCCTTGATCTGTTCCAGAACGGTGGAAACACCTTTAATGTATTGTTTAAATTTATAAATTAAGAAAATGACCCTAAACTTTCATTCTTCACAGATGTCAAAAAAGCAGAACTGATGGTCTTTCCATTCTAATGCAGCTGACGGTTTGGCTTATAGATGCAAATCTTTCCACATATGTTATAACACTCTCAATCTCAGTTTGGGTCTGACTGTGTCTGTGTGCATGCATATACAACAAAGACAGAATGTAGAAATAAGAAGGAAACAGTGGACTTATATTCATAAAGAAATATTCATAAAGAAATGGCTGTACTAAATGTTTTATTTGAATGACCACCACCAACAAACTGGAAAATTTCCCCTGGTTAGCCGCAGCACTGCATGGCCCTGAATGTAGGCTAATAAGTCTGCAGAGCTCATCAGAGGATAAAGAGCCTGGCGTTTCTCCACTAACCTTGGTTTGTCAATGCTTTTACTAAAAGACTATCTAAATAACTTACGATCCACAAATGCATCAACACACCAGGCCTTTAGGCAAGACGTAGAAACGGAAGTCTGAGTAAATCTTGGAAAGGGAGACATTAGTACTCAATAAACTGTGCTGCGAAAGTACAAGGTTATTTTGGGGATAACTGACAGTGACTGCAAAGAGCAAAGAGACCCACAAGCACAAACAAGGCTGAGGGCAGTTCACATGAGGAGAGGAGCAAGACACAGGGCAGACTGTGTGTGGGGGTGAGGGGATGAAAAAAAAGAAGGAAAAAAAGAGTGGAGCTGATAAGGAAAATGAAATGCTGGGATGCCGTTGCAAATGCAAGAAAAGGGGAACTCAACCATGGAAAAAAGAAAAGAAAGAAGATGGACATAGAGTGGAGGAAAAGAAGACAGTTAGTGAGCGACGGCGAGAACCTCTTGCTCTAGAGCACCCATCCAGCAGACGCACTCAATTCTCAATTGAAAAACCATTTAAAAGCAACACTGAAGTGCATGTCTATCAGGCAACAGTTAAGAGCACCATCCGTTTCTAAAGCACTCAAGCTGAAGGACCTTTGACCTACCTATCAGTCTACATCTTACTTCACATTGCTTCAAAAACTAAACACACTTGACACAGGTGTGCTCTGAAGCTGCTGTGGTACAAAAGCTACATGATCAGGTTCCCTACTTGAGTTTAGATCAAGAATTGCATGAGTCGGTTATAAAAAAAAAAAAGAAAAAGAAAAAAAAAAGCTGCTATCATGCATAACATGTTTATCACCATGCTGTGCTGGCCATCAAAAGCATAATGTTATTTGCAATAACACGATTGGATGTCAGTTAAAAGATGGAAAGTATAGTTCTGAAAAACGTTTTAAACATATGGTTTTATATTGCATTCATTTTGCTTAAAGTAGTTCCAGTGGCAGGTTAAAAGACCATTACTGTTACTCAGCAGAACAAAAACAAAGCTTAAAACGAAAGGCATAAGAAAAAGTAAATCTTGTTTGAAAAATCAGTTATAGTCTCACAAAAAGTCAGAATGGGTAGGTTTTGAAGCTCAAGAGAACTCCTGAGACAGGATGGGCCCTTTGGAACTAGGGCTGTGTATTAGCAAGAACTTGGCGATACAATACGTGTCGTGATACAGCGGCCACCATTCAATATCGCAATATACTGCGATATTGCAAGCAAAGTAATATATTGCAATTTTTCAATTCCTACTATTAAATACACCACTATATGAACAGGTTTGCCAATGCTTACAATAGCACTGCGCCCTTGTGCTGCTTGTTAATGTTGGAGTGGAGCTAAAAATGGATTACAACACTGCCATCTAGTGGTCAGATGTTTAAACACCACACAAAATGATTCACTGTCTGCCAGGAATCTGTGTATCGATTCTGTTATTTTAAGAATCAGTATCACAAAACATAACATCTGGATATTCGATATTTTCTTACACCCGTCTTAGAAGCGCTTAATCAACCAGAAAAAAAGTCAGTAAAAAATTGCCACAATGATTCAATCTGCTCTTGCATCTCAGCAAATACAAGTCAGAGTAATGAATAATGTAAAAAGAAAAAAAATTAATCTCAAATACATATGCGGTGAAGTTACTCTGCAAGTGCAGCTGTTCTGAAACACTTCTCTAAGAGCAGTCCACTTAAAACACTGGCAACACACATCCAGTGATAGTACAAATGTAAACAAATAATTCACTTCAAGCTCAACATTAAAACCTATCATCAAATCAAGTAGCACACCAGTAAACTATTGCTCGGTTTCTCTCTTCCCGTCTTCTTTCTGTTCATCTTCAGTGAGTCATGCAACCATGGAGCTTGGAAAAGCACTCGGCTATTGTTTACATTTCAGACAGAAGTGTAAAGAGAAGAGATCGGTTACCATGGACAGACAAACACACACAGCTGCTTGCTCCCTTGATATTTTACAAGGAGAGGGAAAGCCCATTTGTGACTCTGTAGCCTTCAGAAAGATTTACAGCACAGTCCTGCAGCTTGGTAGAACCGTGTGTGTTTTTTAGTTTGTTTCCCCCCAGATATAATCACAGCTCTATTCTAAAACAGTCTGATCCCTTGCTATCAAAACACTACATGCGTGTTGTCAAATGAACTGCAAAGAATATGCAAAGTCAGAACAAAAAATCGTATGAATGCCTTCTGCAAAGAGCAGCAGTAGAACAGATTATTCAGGCTTCTGCACAAACACAATCTTCCAATCTTCTATTTCTCTCACGCATGCACACAGTCTCCAGTGAAAACCTGCTCTACTCATATCCTAAAAGAATGGCACTAAGAATAAAAAGAGCAGGCAGAAAAAAGCATAGGACAAAACAAAAACCCACTAAAAGGTGTGTCCCACAGGATGCAAGACAGAACACGTGGCCCACACGTTAGGCACACGCCTATGAGAGTTCTCCTGGATACCCTGAAGGTGCTCCAGGGAATCAGTGCGACTCAGGTAACCTGCATTTAAGCAGAACTCCCTACAGTCCCTAAGCAGCCAGGCAAGCCAACTGCCCTGCATTAAGATAGCTTTACTCTTACACTGTCAGGGATGCTGGGTAATCTATTGTTTGGAATCTCTCCCTTATTGCTAAATCAATAAGGGCCTGGTAAAGTGCTTCATCATCAAGTAATGGAGAGTACTGTTCATCATCATGCCTTATAACCCTATTACCCTGCTCAGACATTTATCTACAAACCATCTGTTGCTTAGTAGCCACATACAGTGCGAACGGGTTTAAACAAACAAACGCAGCCCAACTTCGCCTCATCCTGAGGTTCAGACATGGAACTATTTTAAGTCTACTGACCATAGTTTTAATGGACACACCTAGAACGATGATCGTGTCAGTCTGGTATGTAGACTTGCATGTGGGCCTGTCCACAAAATGCAATATCTCTGATTAGACCAAAGAAATAGGAACATCAGATGCATGGAGAACAGAAAGGGTGCCTGTGCCACAGGGTGAGTCATTTGGAACACTTCCGAGGTTGGTCAAGGTGATGTAATGGGTCAGGCATCCTCAGAACCAAGCGTAGGCACAGTGCCAGCACTTGGCTTTGGAGAAAATGCAGAGGCTCAAAGAATCCCATGCATCTTTAATACCATGATAATATCTACAATCTACCTGCGCACAATGCCTGTTCACTTCTTCTGAAGAATAACACAAGTATTAGAACACATCAGTTACCCTGTAACACAAAACATCGCCATTTCTGCCATTTTATCCATGTTCCGAATTACATGTGTTGTTCGATACAAAAAGAATTTATCTTTCAGCCCAAATTTGATCTAGAAAAAAAGCAATTATTATTCAGTTTGGGTCACGAACTGAATTTTTGAACAAACAATTCATATCATCGAGAAATCAGACTTTACTAGGTTTTGTAGCTTAGCTGAACTGAACTACCTGCTTTGACAGGAAGGAGCTAATTCAAATGTAAAATTGCCAACCATGAACCACAGTTTCTGTGTGATATAGCACAGCAGGCAATTGTGCTACAACAAAAAATATACAGAGGCGTACAAATGGTCAATAACATAGAACAACATTTTTATTTATATAACCAGATGGCTTGCATATATCTGTGGTTAAAATGGCTGAGGAATAAACTACATGAAACATAACAGAGGTTGAATGCCTTTTAACCATCCTAATCCCATCAACCATCAAAGTGGTTGGAACTAGCTGTTAGCTAGTGATTTACAGTGTTTTGAAGCTGTCAGAGATTAAGCTCCCATCAACCAATAATCTAAAAATCTATAAAATCTAGACTCCTGAGACAGGATGGGCCCTTGGAACACAGGCTCCTTCTTAGAGGTGTTTAGTCAAACAAAAGAAATGTTGGTAGAAAAATGGCACAATGATTCAATCTGCTCTGCTCAATGGTTCTTGCATCTCAGCAACTACAAGTCAGAGTAACGAATAATATAAAAAGAAATCTCAAATCTGTTAGACATGGTGAAGTTACTCTAAGTGCAGCTTGGGATGGGCCACAAACTGCAATTTTAAACAAACAAACAAACACATGAACAGAAATTAAAATTAAGCTTTACTAATTAACAGTCTGCTCGAATTATGGGAAAAAAAAGCCCAAAAAGAAAGAAAGCCTTGAGCATATTGTATATACTGAAAGACCACACACAGAACGCCTCTGTCCTTCACAGTCAAAGTGATAAACACTTGATGTAACTCCTCTGGTATCTGATATAAAGGTACAGTCCTTTTTGTGGGTCTGGTACCAGGTTGTCAGGCTGTGGTTAATTATTTAAATTATCAATGTACGAAAAATTAAATTATCAATGTACGACGTACGATTAGCCACATGTGTTTACACACAGCGGAATTTGACCTCCGCATTTAACCCATCCGTGCAGTGAAACACCCACATATACACACACTAGTGAACATACACACTAGGGGGCGGTGAGCACACGTGCCCGGAGCGGTGGGCAGCCCTTATCCACGGTGCCCGGGGAGCAGTTGGGGTTAGGTGCCTTGCCCAAGGGCACTACAGTCATGACTTGCCGGTCCCAGGGATCGAACCGGCGACCTTCCGGTCACAAGACCGGATCCCTAACCTTCAGCCCACGACTGCCCCCTTAAGCATATTGTGGATTATCAATGTGTGCCTGTAGATGCTCATAGTGCAGAACACACGTGGTGAAATGCTCTGATGTGCACGTGGCTCAGTGGTAACTGTAGACAGCCAGCGCTGTTCCACAGTGTTGCTCAATTTAAAGTGAAAGTCAGATGAGCATACCTGAGCAGAAATGGCACTGACCCCTGTCTGTACAAACCCCACTGATCTGAGCTGCTCCAGAAAGCTTTCCCTATAATTAGTGCGAGAATGTGCATGAGCGCGCATACACAGCCGGATGTGCGAGCTCTCAAAGTCAAAGACGGGGCCCAGAGAGCTGCCAGCCCACATGCCGAACACATACACAAGCCCAGTGACAGTCGGATCACAGTGAGGAGAACAGAAGGAGAGAGGAGGAAAGAGCCAGACCGGAGGGGATAAAGAAAGAGAGGAGGAGGGAGGGGAGACTATTCTCAGAGGAAGAATGTAAAAAGACAGCCAGGATGGAAAAAAAAGGAGGAAAAGAAAATGAAAGTAACGGAACCTTCCATAGCAGGCTGTGAAAAAGCATTCACAAAAAGAGGGAGATTATGAAGACAGGTTGTTTGCTTGTGTGTGTATGGTGTGTGTGTGTGTGTGTGTGTGTGTGTGTAGTACCAGACATGGTGAGGTCGAGTCTATGGAGAAGGGAACGTTTGGCTGACTCCATGTCAGGGCTGGGATTATCCAGGGCCTGTCTGCACCACACGATGGGGCTGAGTGCTTTCTGCAGAGGACTATTCAGCTTTGCCTCATACAACCTGTGAAAACAAGAAAAGCAACCATGTTTATGTAACTTAAAAGTAACAGCACAAAACTGTTATATGTTTAATAGTGTTGTAACAGCGTATTGTAACACTGAGATATCGCAAGGCACAACTGCTACAATGTGTATTATGGAGATGTGACAGCGCATCGTGGAGAACTTTCTATTGACATGTCATCTAATGCAAGTACATTGTTTAAAAACTAAATGACCAACACCAATCAACAACTCAGTCAAGCATTCCCAGATCCTACTCTGGTATCTCTAGTATTAAATAGTAGTAAGCTATTACTAAACTTCAGTATAGCTCTGCATTCAAATTTTCGTCAAAAAATTAAAAAACCGAATCGTGAACTGAGTATAGAGAACTGAATCGCAATTAAACACTGACTTTTAATACTTTCAGAGACAAGAAAATAAAGAACAAAAAAGTCTTTAACCATGACGAGCCATTGCTAAAGTAATGTTTGGTACTAAACACTTTGTATGATTAATAATAATTCTGTTACTGTAACTATTACACATGAAAGAGATTAAATTGGTTTTAATAATCTTTTATTCTAGACAATTAACATCATACTGGCTTCCTTTCGGATGACAGCTACGTAGACTTCAGAGCTCTGCTGATTCCACTCATCACCTAATTAGCAAGACTTTCATTAAGTTCAGTGCTCAACCTGGACCAGGCTGCAGAGCTGTGGCTAGTCTTGTGAATTTAACAGGAACATCTGGGGACCATGAGGAATCTGGGCTAAATGGTGGTGGGAAAATACACCTTGTTATATGTGATGCTGGCAGTTTTGGGTGGAGCTGTTCCTGGGTTTCAAAGAAAGGACAGTCTATGTCTATCCTTCAAAAGGTAATGAATCACTTAACATGTCAAGAACACTTTTCTGCAGGTGTAGGGACTATTGTTTTGGAGCTGTGAACAGCACTTAGCCAAAAGCCTTTTGGTAGACTTTTGAACATACGTGATCTGCGGCTCGTTCTCTGTGACAGCAGCATCCTCTATCTCTTAGTCATGTTTACATATGTGTATTAGAGAGTACTCTGTTGTCCTGCTGATCAATGCCAAGGAACACATCAGAGGTTATGTTAAACTAGGCTGGATAATACAAAACAAAACAAGTTTCTTCAGGGCATTGTTTTGCATGCCAGATGTCACACTGCTGTTCTTGATTATGTAACACTACACTACCCGCTCTTTGCTCTTGTTCAGGCCCGATGCTGAAAGTTTGTCGGCTAAGACGAATCATGTCAAAATCAGTTTGAATGTGTGTATTCTGACCCTCGCACAGAGCAAGTATGGAATGATCTACACGTAACGATTCTCAGACTCTTAGTAGAGAGGGGGAAAAAACAACTGTCAGCAACTATGAAGCAGGAGAGTTGTAGAGGCGGAAAGAGAAGGAGAAAGAGTTGACTCCATCAGTGGAACAGTACCAATGTCCTTCTGGGAGGTTTTTTTTAGGAACTGTGAAGCTGCTGCTTGACACACACAGGTGCTACAACAGGTCTGGAAACTCAAAACAAGTGGTGTGACAGTTCAGAGGGGAAAAAAAAGACAGAAGCCCAGTGGATATTTTAAGTGTCTTTGTGGCACTTCCTCAAAAACTGTTACATAACAAAGCCAGCGCGGCTAACTTGTGGTGCATTGATCTACAGAAGGGCTTTGCGATGTTGTCACTGCAACATTTCATTAGTCAGAGAGCAGCACACCAAACTCACTATAGCTGTTTGAAAACACCGTTCGACAACATGAGTTAAGGGCGTATGAAGGTCTTTGCAGTGAGGGCGAAACAGGCCTACTGAAACACTTTTCTCCACGACAGCAGCTGTCTGGCTGGTAATCCAGCCTGGTAGTAATTCAGGATTACGCCAGGACTCAGTAACAGAGCATGGCACTTAGTGTAATCCCTTTACTCTGAGTGACTGTGTGTAAGCGAGCGAGCGAGAGAGAGAGAGCGAGAGAGAGAGAGAGAGAGAGCGAGAGAGAGAGAGCGAGAGAGAGAGAATTTTTTTGGCTGTCATGATTTACCTTCTCAATTAACATCCAATAGTTTAATGGCATGAGTAAGCTACTTTTTTTTTTAGTTCTCCTACTGTCAACAAGCTTAACAAACTCATCTATTTCTGAGTATTTGTTGCTATTTTTTTAATGAATAGAAAATCTTTCTCTGCTTGCTGTAAAGTATCTTTGGAATATCTGAAATTAATATAACTGATTAATATCTGATTACTTGATTAATAGTGAAAAAACTAACATAACAATTGGGGAAGCTAATGCGTCAATACAACAATTTTTGATAGAGAAAAAAATCCAGCAGATGAATATGTGCCTTAGATTCAAATGTAAATGTCTGTAACATGCACACATGTCTGCGCACTAGGGCTGTAACTAAGCACATTTTAAGGTTCAATATGATTTTCAATTCTAAAGGATTTTTTGGCCAAGATCTTCCTTTTTGGCATGGTGTACCAGACTGCCACTGCACTTCTGATGTCAGTGTAAATGGGTGTTTTGTTGATTAAGATTGGTCTATTTCGCAACAGGCAGTTCCAGATTCTGTATTACTGGGTTAAATTTCCATGTTGTTAACGTGGGGTATGAATGGCAGCTCTTCAAAATTGCACTATTAAAATTATTCATCTTTCGGCCATGCATTGTATCACATCACTGGCCAAGTAGCGTATTTACATGGTCATTAAGACAGTGTCCATTTCAGGTGACCTACAGGATTAAAAACTGATTGACTGCTGACTTAAAACAAGTAATGACAATTCTTTATCAGTATAAACCCTGCTGCTGTCAACACCGCTAAGATTACGTCTGATTACTAAGTAGGCAGTGATTTTGCATCGCTTGATAAGATCACTAACGGTCTTGTCCCCTATTGGTGAACTCATCACATCTTACACTGATAGTAGCCTTAAGGTTTTAAATTTCATCACTGATCTCATCACTGATCTCATCGCTGAGTCCTCACCATCAGCCCTAACCACAGCAGCCCAGCTGCTGCAGGGATTTCTCAGTGGTCCCAGATGTTCCACGCTGATTTTGTGAATCCACCCAGACAAGCACAAGTTTCAGGATTTGTGCTGTCCATGAGGAAAAATCTGTGTAAAGGGTGCCAAACTTCAAATCCTTAAAAATACAGCCAGTGGAAAACGCAGAACATAATGCATAACAGACAAGGGCTTTACAGTATAGACACAATATCATAATGTAGTTGCATTGGGTCCTGTTGTGAAAAAAAGGTGAGCTTCTGATGTGATATTTTAATCAAGGCCCTCATCTATTTCGACCAAAATCATTTAGCCTCTGTCTGCTGGACCATGTGAATGCCTCAGTTCATCTGAACACCCATAAAACACTAATCTGGAATGTCTGAAACTGGTCAGGACACTCAGAGCACACATGCACCGCAGCTGAATTTCAGCTGTTTTAGGACCGAAGGACCCTCAGACCTATGTTATCAGGCGTCAGACTACGTCTCTGAACCCTTGCAATGAAGGGTCATGCTCAAGGAGCATGTGTCACCGGCATCAAACAAAGGCCATACATTTTTTACACACCAGCAAACCCTCCAAACCCCTAGCCTTCTATAAAATGTCACATGGTCAAACCCAATGACAACAAAGAGCACCCGCTATGCTCCTGACCTATCCCTGCCCTCTGTCACAGGACACCCTGCTCATCTGAGTCACAGCCTTCTTTGGGACAGGACTGTCACAGGTGCTGTCGTCACCACAAATGTGTTTTGCTCAAATGCCTAAAGCAGCTTCCCCTGTTCTATAGGAACAGGTGCTAGAGTGAACTCTGGGACCAAGTACACACACATGGACTCATAACTGGGAACAAGCCAAGAGCAACAGGCAATGCAACAAGCAGTCCACTGAAAATAGGAAAGCTGGTGCTGTAAAATGAGTGGAAGCCAGTTTATGAAGGGTGTGAACTGATAAAGCACGTGCCTAAAGCAAAAAAAAAAAACTATGCGTTTGTGGTAAAAACACATATAACAAAAAAAGTGTATGGATATCGTACCACGCAAATAAAATACAAAAGGGCAGAAGTAATTCATAACGGGCACTAAACTCGAGAAATCAGTCAAAACACCACAGTTGGAGGCCACAGTCTCGAGGCTGGTTTCTAAGAACGGACGAGCTGTTGCTCTCTGCAGTAGTCTACTCAGACAGCTGCGCCTTCTTTTGGTTCCCGTTCAAAAAGTGACAGCAGCCTGAGCAGCTGGACAACAGCAGAAAGGTAGCGGCGGCTAACAGCGAGCTAGAAGGCGGAGCAGGACGTCTAATAAGCCAAAACTAAAAGTGCTAACCCGATTAATGATGGACGGTCTTTAAATATAAAGCACCGTTTTGTCACACAGGGTTTAGTGAACAGCATTACTAAGCGCATTCTTTCGCAGCTCATTCTTTCGCAGCTCATTTCCCCTCAAGTCACTCCTACCGGCCTGTCAAACTTCTTTAGCTTCCACACAGGCCCACTCCTCCGCTCTTCCCCAGCTCTGTTTTTACTCACCAGCTGTCCTCGTCCTCGTTTAGACAATCCATGTCCTCCAGGTCGAGGATCTCCACCTCGTCCAGCACCGAAGTTTCCCCGTCCTCGATGAAATCCACCATAGAGTCGCGGTAACGTGAAGAGATGCCGGTGTTGGTGGCGGCTGAGGCGGTGTCACTGTCGTAGCCCCCGTAAGATCCGTGGTAAGAGCGCCTGGGGCTCAGGCAGCGCGAGTTTTCCAGCAACGCCCCAAAACCGTAGCCCCTCGCCCCGCCGAAGCCGTGGAGACCCGACGCCGCGCCCGCAGACAGCGGGGAATCGTAGCCAGCGCTCAGCGGTCTGCCGTTGGATCCCGGCGCGGCCCCGGACGAAGAGAGCAGAGCAGAGCGGCTCCGGAGCTGCTCGTTCTGCTGCTCGAGTTTCTTGACCAGGTCTTGAAGCTTGCGGACCTCCAGGTCCGCGTTTATGTTTGAGTTGATGTCCTCCATGGCCAAAAACACGAACCGCTAGAGCGGCGGGAGGAGAGACAGGGGCAAAAATAAAGAGTCAGTGGGTTTTAATCCACTTCCAACGAGACGACAAGTTCTCTAGCGCTTCTTTGGGGGTCTCTGAAGTCTACGCTGTCAGCGCGGCGGCTGTTAAGTAAGTTATTCGGCTTCTTGTCGTCATCTTCGCCGAGCTCGCGCACACACGGGCGGCTCCGTCGCCATCTTTACCGCGAACACCAGGGGAATGGAAGAAAGGCAAGGTGCGCTACGTCATCGCGCGGCCCGGCGGGCACGAGCACGTTTTGGGAGCGACTCCTTCCGTGAACGCGCATCTCGATAACTTCGCTTACGTTGGTTTGTGTGGGGAATTATATAACTCGTACAAAACCAACACAAACAACACGTTTTAGCCTTTTAAGCAACTGTAAAGCTACTGGTTACTTTATGTAGTTACAGTCCGGCTAAACCAGGAGTGCATAATCTGAGAGGCCACAATGCAATGTTTCATGTGGAACCAGAGCCAAAAACACAAAAGCATACAAATACAGAATGTAGGTAGGTTTCAAAGTGTGTTTTCAAATGTATGTTATAGTATTACACTAGTCTTGTAACAAAAGTGCTCTAAAAACTGTTTTTTTAATGAAAAGTTAATGATAATTAAAATCTGGGATCCCCTAAATATCTCAAAATCAGAATTATGGCAGGCCTCTGAAAAACATACGATCAAATACATATTGAAAGATGGGTCTTTAGCTGCTTTATTCACACAACAGTGTCTTTAGTATCCTTAACTGTTGTCTCAGTGGGAAGAGGGTGGGGTTAACATCCTCACGATCCAACCTTGGCCCACAGGACACAAATCGAGGAGCCCTGGACAGCTTGTTATATCTTTATGTACTGCAGGGGTGTACAACTGCAGGCAATCCAAGTCAAAATAGCAATTTTAAAGATCCCAGCCCAGAAGGCCTGTTTTAAATCCTGTGTTAGAGCATACAACACAGGATTTAACACAACACAACAATAAATACAACATTGTTGTGGCCCTCCAGTTTGACCCAGCTGAAGCACTTCAACATTCTAATAATATATTAAAAAACAAACAGCATGGACCAAAACAGCTACAAAAGCAGAACCAAATCTGTGTAAAACATCACTTTATTCTCGAAGAGAACATCATATTTCAGTCAGATGTACAGTTACTACAAAAATATGTATATTTTAATTTTACTCAACTGGTCACTACTGAGCAAGATGTTGGTATGTTGCAAGTCCAGTTTGGAAGTGAAATAGGCCTTGACTTCATGGTCAAAGGTCATAGTGTATCAGACTCTGATGTCGGTTCCAGGGTGTCTCCCGACCCCTCCCCCATTTCCTCACAAGCTTCTGCCTCTCCCTCTCCATCTGCTCCCGTCGCTCCCTGATTGGTTGAAGTGTCTTCCAGTCCATCTTGATCAGAGCTAATGTCCTGTGACTCGTCAGCCCGCTCTTCATCCTCCTCATCCTCCGCGTCCATCTCAAACACACGGATGTGACGCAGGTTTGAGCTCAACTGGTTAAATAAACGTACAGAATTTGTTTAGTAAATAAACAGTAGCAAACAGTTATCATCCACATACACAACCTGTAGCCATACAAACAAGTATACATAAAATGAATAAGCACAAGAAGGAAAACTCATTGCTCATTAAATAACTTTAACTAATCCTTTAAGTAAGATTAGCTAAAGATGAACTAAATAGGCTTAAACAAACAACTACTAACTGCAGTGGCTCCATGATCCTGATCTCTAATTCCCTTTGCACAAACATCAATATACAAATATACACACAAATATACAAATACTTTACATATGGAAGTGCTAGGGACACCAGAGTCTATAAGTCTGAGTGCAGTGCAACAGCTTTTGTGTGGATATATTCAGACCAGGACTTGAATCATATTCTATTTATTTATAAACTGCTGTTTTATCAGAGTAATAAAAAGATATCTGAACCTGGTACCTGAATCTTTACTCTAAATTCTGAAGCATTCATGCATTTAATGGTAGTTTGAGTGACAAACCCACTAGATCATGAGCTTTTCACAATAATAACATTTAAAAACATGCTTTACTTGAAGAACAGTAGTTTAAATGGCAGATAAGATATATGTTACATGTGTGTTTAGGGTTACTGTAGAGTTTAGATTGATTTTGGTTTCAGAATTGCAGTTACGTTTTTGTTTTAAGAGTTCATTCATTATTTTATTTCTTTTTATTTCATTTTAGGTTCATTTTGGAATCACTCAAAACTTGTATAACCCATTTCCTTCTGATAATTTTGTTCTTTTAGCAAAGTTAAATTAGCACAACAGTGCACTAGGATCAGCTAGATAAGCTTTAAAATATAGAAAAAGACTACAGAGTTCTTACCACGCAGGCTACTTTGCGGATGCCATTCACAGCCACAAACTGGCCTTTCATGTTCTCTAGATCTCGGCTCTGGTTCCCCCAGGTCAGATCTTGTACTGGGATCCCTTCACTCTGCTGATCCAACCTGACCAACCAGACAACACAGATACAATGTGACTGTCTTAATACAAGGAAGTCAGGCTGCATGTGTGTTGAACACAGATTGACCCAACATTTGGGGACCCCTCAACTTGACCTAGTTTTGCCCAAACAATGTTTTGGCAGTCTCCCCCAAAATGAATATTGTTAAAAGCACATATTAAAGGTACCATCTTTTCCCCACCTTCTTGAAATATGAGTTTGATTTATTATTGAGGCACTGTTAAAGGGGATCCAAATGTATTATTCACTCATTCCATACGGTCAATATATGTAAACTCTGTAAACTGAACTGCAAAAACAGCATGTTCTAAAATAACCAACCAGCACAATGCAGACGTACCTGCAGCTCATTCAAGTTGAAGTTTTAAATCCAGATTGAATGAGAGAGCAAATCAGCACAGAAGTTCTTCCCATACATCAGTTAAACAACAATGAATTCTGACAGTTTTTGCTACATAAACCCAAAAATTCATTGTGAGCAGACCTCATAGACACAAAACACTAGAAAAATGTTTATCATAGGTCCTTTAAAATCTTTCAGCACAGAGGTGCCCTAAAGTTGTCTCCACTGCCACACTGATGAGTACAGACATCAAAACAAGGGTATAACGTGTGGAGTGTCATTGTTCTCTATGTGCTACATCTGTCAGTGTCAATGTCAAGATTAACAGTGTCTCTTTGAGATCAAATCATATTTATTTAATGTTATCACAAACCAACAACAAAAACGATTACAAAAGCTATTAAACGAAATTCTGAAAAGCTGTCTATCACCATCATTAAAGGCTTGCAGGAAGGTTTTTTGTTACTGCTATATTTTAGTTAATTCTGCTTACTTCAAGTTAGTTGAAGAGTTAAATCCAATGTACTGAATGACGGTGGTGTAGTGGTTGGCACGGTCGCCTGACAGCAAGATGATCTGGCTTTGATTTCTGGGTCGTTCTGTGTGAACTTTGCATGTTCTCAATGTGCTTGAGTGGCAGAGGTGTCAAGTAACAAAGTACAAATACTTTGTTACCTTACTTAAGTAGAAATTTTGGTTATTTATACTTTACTGGAGTAATTATTTTTCAGCTGACTTTTTACTTCTACTTCTTACATTTTCACGCAATTATCAGTACTTTCTACTCCTTACATTTTAAAACTAGCCTCGTTACTCCTATTTTATATTAGGCTTGTTTTCATTCATGTACATTTACATTTTAATAAAGGTTACTGATAACATGCCTTTGAAGTTTAACTTTTTTCACCATTGCACTACTTATAGTCATCAACTAGTCATCATATCTTCCACTCCATGAAACACATGTTAATGCTCAGTAGAACACAAATATGCTTCTTTAATATATTTACATTGTACTAAACTACATTCATTATCAATGAATGAAAACGTATATGCGGCAGAAACAGGAAGCCTAGCGCATCCCAAATTTTTCAACATTATATTTTTAATATAATATTATAGTCATTATGGCTTTTAGAAGAATTGTTTTTTTGGGGAGGTGGGCTAGTGCACTATAGACCCCTGTGGTGCGGCCTAAGCTTTTGTCCTTAGGCATTTTTTCCTTACATTACTTTTACTTTATACTTTAAGTAGTTTTAAGAGCAGTACTTTTACACTTTTACTTGAGTAAAAATCTTGAGTTGTTACTTCAACTTCTACAGAAGTATTTTTAAACCCTAGTATCAATACTTCTACCTGAGTAATGAAGGTGAATACTTTTAACACCTTTGTTGAGTGGGTTTCCTCCGGGTACTCCAGTTTCCTCCCACAGTCCAAACACGTTTGGTTGATCGATCACTCTAAATTGCCCAAAGGTGTGTGTGTGTGTGTTGGCTGTGCAATGGACTGTCCATGGTGTACCCCCCTTTGCCCAATGACGATGGGATTGGCTCCAGGGCCCCCGTGACCCCGACTAGCGGGATAAAACGGAAGAAAATGGATGGATGGATGGATGAATGAATGACTGCACCCCTCCACCTTTATGACCACAGGCTCAGCAGCTATGAACTAAAAGGAATAATTGCTAAACAAACTGACATATAGGTCAGAATTACAAATCAGACTGCTATACGAAGTAGTCCTTGTTTAGGAAAAAATATAGTGATAGTACTCTTGGTAGCTGGTACCTGAGGGTGGGATCCCATGTGAACGCTCCCTCACATCTCAGGGCGGAGCTAAAGGGAAGCTGAGCAAGGAGACGGAGCTTGCTGTCATCTCCCTCCTGGCACTGTAGCACCACTGTCAATGTCTCATCGTCATAGAGACGGGCATCAAGGCAACTATAGGAGCGATCGCTACAACAAAGTATTATCAACAAAGAAATCAATTCATTACATGTTTTTTTACCTGCACTTATTGTAACAAGGCATGTTTTCTTTAATTATGTGTTTGCAAGATGTTTTAGAAACTTACACAGACTCTGCGACAAGTGCTTCATCGTCAACACTGGTGTTGAGCGGAGTGTTCAGCTGTATGGCTACCAAGCCGTCAAGGACAGATCTAAACATAAAGAGTAACAAACACATATTAATAAGGTATAAGACCCTTCACTACATTTCAGATGATATGTTGAATACCAGATAATGAAACCCTGACTGTGTAGATGTAGCATTCAGAGTAAATGGTCAGTACTTTATAGCTGAAATAATTCTATGCAAGAGTAAAAAAATACTTCTGTTTCTTTTCTTTATAATCATACTTCATGGGGTTAATCAACAAGAAACGTAGTAACTCAGGTTCTTCACAGCTTTGGTGATAGGCTATAAACTCTAGATGTTAGGTTCCTACCACCTATCATAAAAATTCTGATGGTCAGGTTCTCTAGAATGGACAATCTTAGTTAAGAAAATTGGTGGAATTCCCCTTTAAGTATTATTTTAGAATATTTATTCTTTACTTAAGTATTACTGAGATTAAACATTTATTTTTTCTCAAATCAAGCATTAGACCTGTTAGTCACCACATCTTGTGTGACCAAACAAAGAAACTACTATTTTTTTTCAAAAACAATTTTTTTTTTCACAACTGAACAGGTTTTAATGTCTATACTTTATGACTTTTAGTCAAATATAATTCTAGCTTCTTAATTTCCTGATTGGATAAAATAAAATAGTGAGATATTGAATGAACCTGTTTGGGTCCGTCGCTCTTCTGAGAATGTAGATTTTAGAGGGTGAGGTCTCTGGCATACAGAACACTACATAGTGCATAGCAGCATTCTTATCATTCCATCTGTAGAGAAAAACAAAAAAACATTGCAGTTCCTGTTTCCAATAAAACACATAATAATAATAATAATACACACATATAATAATACACATATAATAATACACATAATAGGATACACACTTTCTAAAGCAATAATTTACTAATTCACTTAAACTTCACTGTATACGTATTACATAACTGCAAGTTGAATAGGTGGGACTATGTAAATTAATTAATTTGAAATAAAATCTGTATAGACCCTATACGATTCCAGCAACTGGACTATAAATAATATTTATATACTCTTTCAGTGTCACTGTTTTCAACGATGGACTCTTCAAATTGTTTTAATAGAGGAGTCCAATTACATTCATGTTATGTAAGCTTGACTGACAAGGTAGGCTTAATTATTTAGGTGTTACCCATCTACTTACAGTGATGGAAGCTCAAACAGCCGAGGTGTGTCTTCTGACCTGTCAACACCATACACATCAACTCTGTGAGAGCAGTAACATCATGTAAACACTTTGAAATCTATTATCAGTCCTGAGTGGTGTGACTTACCTCTCGCACACGGAGTACAGGGGTAAACACACAGCCTGCTTCACTGAACTTCCTATTACCTCCTGAAAAATGATGATCAATATTCTGCCTCATTATGACAACATAGATCACTGCAGACAGAAACAAACTGCTACTGATAAGCACTATGCAAATGTATTTGAAATCATTTGGGCACTGGGTGAGGGTGGGGCGCATTCCTTCACTATTTAAAAACGGCATGTATGATTTGTGTTGTAGTACTTGAGCTCCATCTTGAGACCAGCTGAGTACAATACCTCAACCTGGGGTAATTACCTGAACCATCTGTCATATATAATATCATAATATCAACAAGACCTCCAAACAGAGTAAAACAGTTCTTTCGCTTCATGTTTAAATCAAATCTGTTTGTTGCAATTTGAGCAACAAATTGATTCTTTCTATGACAGCATAACTGAATATTACTTTTTGTTGATGTTCATTGATTTCAAATCATCTCCTGAGAACAGATTGTAATGGTACTATTATGATTATGACTATTATTATGATGTTTTTATTCACTAATATAAATAAATGCATGTTGTTTGGATTATGTTTAGTTGACCTGGTGTTAATTCAAATTAGGTTATAAACAGAAAATAATCTCATAAATCTTTTCCTTAGATGAGCTTCACTGCAAAGTTGGGCTAAGATATATGCTTAGGCTGTATATTATGTAATGTTATATTTAACAAAATACATTACAATATGACTCAAACCCCCAATTCCAAAAAACTTTGGAAATAAAAACAGACAGCAATGACATGAAAATCAATTTTGACCCGTATTAAATTGAAAAGAGTAAGTAATCATTTAAGAACTGAGAGAACCAGTTGTATCTGTCATTGATTTTTTTCCCCCATTCTTGCTTGAGAAAACATTTCAGCTGCTCAACATTCTGGGGTCTCCAACGCTTCATAATGCGCCACACATTTTCAGTGGGTCAGTCTGGTACCTGAACTTACTACGAAGCCACACTGTTGTTACACATGTAGAAAGTGGCTCGGCAATGACTTGCTTAAGAACCAAGGAAGCACTAACAATATTACATATGCTGGCTTTTAAACATTATGGTGGCAACAATCTGGATGGTCCCATTTTCTT
Organism: Megaleporinus macrocephalus; assembly: GCA_021613375.1. NCBI lineage: Eukaryota > Metazoa > Chordata > Actinopteri > Characiformes > Anostomidae > Megaleporinus > Megaleporinus macrocephalus. Next base: position 23,959,396 of record CM038707.1, on the reverse strand, counting down.
CTTTGTATCAGAAAACGAAATGTTGACTATTTCTAAACACTTGCATCTGTCCATCTCACTACAGAAGCAGGTCGATTTAAATGTAGTCTCACCTGAAGGAGTGAAGGTTATGGGCGTTAAAGCACTGTTTTTTGGCCTTGCCCTTTATTCCCCATACTCACTCAAAGTTCTACACTTTTCCTGGATGCTCCTTTCATACACCTAGCATGACTGTGTCCTCTGTTTAGCATGTTTTTGAAACATTTCACAACATTTCTAGCCTGAAACTGCTCCTGTCCCAACTTTTTTGGAAAGTGTTGCTGGCTTAAGTTTTTTTCAGAATAAAACATTTACACAAATGTGAGGTGTGTACTCACTTTCGTAAGTTACTGTAGGTGGATGTATGGATGATGGCAAAGTAAGAAACAACACACCCAAAAAAGGAGGATGTGAAGCGTTTGGGTGTTTTTTAAGAGGTGACTGTTTCAGAGGTGACTAATTTAGATTTAGCTCACACTGCAGCAAACAGATTTATAAATTTGTTCCGCCTTAATCCAAAGCACATGCACAAACACCTGACTCAGCAAAAACAGCAAGTCAGATTTTAATCACAGAGTTGAATAAAGAACAGGTCTGTAATTTGGGTTTGAAAATGTGAAAAGAATAGAATGACAAACTCTTCATGAAGTAATAAAATTCATGAATTTAACCAACCCAAACACGAATGTGTTGAAGTATGAGAAAAAGGTACAGAGGGCAAGCGAGTTGTGTGTGAGATGCAGACTTACGGCTGGTTTCTGCAAACAGAGATCGATAGTGCCTTCCATCATCCTCTTAACAAAGTGCAGAGACTTTTGTGGGTAGGTTGGGAACAGCAAAGGGCTCTCTGCATAAACATAACATAGAAGTAAATATGAGTAAATATCCACTCGGTACACATACCTTATACCTACTATAGCTATATACTATAGCCGTTTTAGCAGAGATACTCTGAGATACCTATGTTCATAGTATATACAGAGAGATACACTCTACATGTACTATTAGCTGGGTCGTGGATCATTCTCTGCACTGCAGTGACACTGACATTAGTGCTGCTGGGGCTGTGTACGCTTATAGTCTTATCTATTAGATACATCTACCTTCTTGCTCAACTATCTTGGTGTAAAATTAATCTTTTTCCAATCATAATCATTCTGTAGCCCACTCCATGTGGGGCCAACTGAGAAGCTCTTCCTCAAATCAATGTGTGTAGCATTCATTTCTTAATGATAATCATTGTTTACTTTTATATGAAACCCAGACTATCATTATGTCTATAAATGGTAATTGTGGATGAAATGTGCGTTGCCTTTGAGGTGTGTGCTCTGCTGGACAAATGTCACCCAGTGGTTGCCCTGCATATTAGGTGGAGACACCAGGTCTTCATCTTCATCTTTCAGATACTGAAGGGAGGAGAGCAGGAGCATTACACACTGTAGTAATATTTGTAAGAGATTAGTTTTAAACAGGGAGGTGGGTTAATGTAATGTTAATGTAATGACTAATTTGTACAGGATCAGAAATCCCAGAATACATGACAGAGATGGTAGTGACTATTCAATGTACACACTGAAGTCACACAAGCTCTAAAAGCAAACTTCAGCTGTTCAAAAGCAGAAAAAGCACAATCATTCAATCTTAAAGACTATTTGTCATAAGATCTGGCTGTCTTAAAGGTGGACTGTTCTTTTCTAGAGAAACATACAGACTCCAAATTGTTCACAACGGTGGTTGTAGGGACCAGATATCCAAAAGCAAGAATTTCGTTCCTTGTTCTTCTCATACTGTGTTACAATAGTTTAGGGACGATTCTGGGCTAAAAACATGTTTAAAGCCAATTATGGCAGCAAGGTACATGCAGGGAAATAGAGAGTGGGAGTAGTCCTTGAAGGAAACCTGTATATGTATAGGCATGTATAGGTTTGCTGGTGATTTTAGGTAATAAATAAGGGCTATATTTGTGTCATACATGAATCAACTTGATTCCTATCACAACTGTGAAGAATTTTGAATCAGTAGGTTTCTCTACAGTGAATATCATCTATCGTTGCTGTCCAATGAAAAACAAGTATCTCCAAAATGGAAACTTTATAGGAAAGAAGGAAGACTGTCCTCACTTTCAATGCAAGTCAATGGAACCCGATTTTTTTCCAAGCTATTTTGGAGCATTTCTATTGGTCCATTCATTTTGAAATTCAAACAAGGTAAACAGCAGTTGCTGCTTTTAATTGATGTAGAAAAATATAAATCAACATGTTTTTCATTGGATAGCGACGATATGTAAGTTCCTCCATTCTATTCTGCAGGATATGATGGAATATTTAAATGGCAGTTCACACAGGAGTAACGCAACCGTGGCTTATTTCTACAGTAGTTTGCTTAACTATATACTAAGGGCCTTTAATCCTTACCGATGCCTGAGCATGCAGTTCATAAAAATGTATAACATGATTTCAGACAGGACTAAAACCTCTGACCGTTAACTAATTGAGCTTGCAGTCTGTAAAAATGACTGACACAGTGACTGCAGACGGGAATCAAATTGCTGATTGCCAATCTGGTAATAGATATTGTTACACTATGTAGTCCCACCTGAACAGTGCTTAAGCATAGACACAAATACAGATAAAGCCCACCACTCACCTGTCCAACTCGTTCCACATTGAAGTACTTCCCTTTACGATCAAACAGCTCTTCGTTCTGACAGGGCCAAAAAAAAACCCATGTTGGAAAGAAGTTGCATTAATTTGTTAATATTTGATAACAGTTATATTTACTTACAGCACTGAAATGCTCAGAAAGGAAATCAGCGACGAAGGCCAGGTCCTTCTGGGTCATCTGGGGACACAATCACATAATGCCAATGTCAGAATATAAATTAAAGAGCCTACATAAACACATGAGGTATAGAGATTGTCGTCTTAAGCAGGGGACTGTATGGAACTAGTTTGATATAGTGTGTAATTATTATTACACTTTCAAACTATACCATTCGCTTCCAGCACATTTATAGAATCTAAGCTTCAAAACAGCACATTTTGCATTCACTTAATGACCAGTGCTTTTGGTCAAAACCAAAGCAATCACATGCATCCACATATTTAGTCTGTAGTAGTTTAGCTCCACTCATTCAGACCAAAGCTGTAGGGAGTGTTTTATTTAAGTGGACTTAAATAAAATGCGGGATATAGAACCTTAAATGTCACACATTAACCTGCATTCAACATAACTTAGCTTGATTTATTCACAACCCAAACCTATTCATGTCAAAACACTCATCTTCCACACTTCCTGAAACCTCTCTCCTGAAGGTTTGGCTGTAAGCTCTCTCACCTTGTTCAACTCCGGTGGAACATGGTCCTCCGACATGCGAAGCATCGCTTAGACGGGGCAAAGGACATCGTGGTTAGAGCGAGTATGTGATTTTGGCCAACTGTTCTTCAAATGACACTCAAGCAAGAATACAAAAGATCCAGACTTACCAACATACAGCCACCGGAAAAAGGCCTTGAAATTCTTCATACTTTTATCGATCACTCTGCGGAGGAAATGCACACAACACAGATCAATGATGAGGAGTTTCTTACTCATGCAGAAGAGATGATCAATCCTGTAGAGGCAAATCTGTTCAGACTCACTGTAAAAGTTCACTAGCCTTTAGAGTGAAGGAGCCTACTGCTGTGATGGCATCTACAAGAAACACAAAAATCAGCAACTTTCAAACCACAATCCAAAACAACTCAACACAATTTAACTCAAGCCCGAAGTCAAGCCTGTCCAACAGAAGTGAAGGAAAAGGACATTCTTAACCACTACTTTGGACTAAAATTATCCAGCACTATTGGTGAAATACCCACAGCAGTACACTGCTTAAACCCATGCATCTATGAAAATGTTATAAGAGGCTTGTTGCCAACAAGAAAGCTCCAACGTTTGCAGCTGGAACAGTAAAATAAAGTAAAATGTTAAAATGTGGCATTTAAAATATAGGTAAAATTAAAAAACATTTATTTTTGGTCTAGAACAACAAAAAGCACAATATCTGATGTATACCTTACACCTTATGTACTTTAATTAATTAGTGATTATTTTTATTTATGTTTTCTAATGTTATACCAAACACGTTTAGCAATAAATCTTCAGCTGTGCAACAATATTCTCTGATGTATTCTGATCTTTTTAATACACCATACATTTTCAATGGTAGATATTACAGCAACAAATTAAAACATTTACAGCATACAATAAAACACACGTTCAAGACTTTTCGGACTACAAGTTATTCATTGCTACAGGTGTATGTTTTAAACTGTATGAAGCATTATCTAACATGTTGCTATACTGCAGGGGGGCCTAGTCATTTAATCTATGGTGGGCCGAAAGCAAGGAATATAAAATAATACAGGCACAAATACATTTTGTTAATAAAATAGTTCCAAAACACAAGATTAAAAGTACAGTAATATGGTCACATATACATGAAAATATGTTTTTTACTATAATTTGGCATTACAGTAACTTATGGGTCATACTATGAGCAGCCCTGTTATAAACGACAATAATGAACTGTTTTACCTTCTATAGCTGAAGGATCCAAACCCAGAGGCTGAAATTTCTGCTTCCACAAAGCCATGCCCTTCACCTCACTCAGATGATAGAGCAGAGCTTCTGAACCACTGAGAGGGAGAGAGAGAGAGACTGTTCATGTTAAAGTACATGTGCAGATAAACATACAAATAAAATAAAGACACAAAAGGAAGATGTAGGTGTTGAGGGGTTTGCAGCTTTCTCTTATGTTTGTATTCAACCATTTGTATTATAATTTGAGCACAGTTATGGCCCATGTGTGCTTGTTTTAGACTGGAGTTTGTATTTCTATATTTTTTTAATTTGCAGTGGTCCTGCGCTGTGAAACTGAATGCTGTCTTTTTTGATACAGTGAGTCAAAACTATGTGGTCATACCGAAAGTGTATAAAGAGTTATAGGCCAGTCTAAGTCCCCAAGCAGCAGATATTGTTTTTTTAATGCCATTCAGCTCATTTGTATAAAGCTTCAGTGGTTGTGAGGCTGTCAGTTATATATATATACCACCACGCCACACATTCGTTGCTTACAATTTCAGCACTGCCAACTTGAAACACTTTCCCGCATCCCTTAAAACAAAGAAAGCACTTCAACTGCAAAGTGAAGAAATACTCCAGATGCCTTAAGAACCAGCTTCTGTAATTGCCTGCATGCATCCAACCATCAAGTATCCTAAGTGACACTGATGTGCTACTTCTGTAAACTCACTTAAGCAATAAACATTCTTCACTTTGCACTTTAAGTGCTCTAACTGTAAGACATCTCGTCTTACCTTTGTAAGTGACTGATTACCAGTTTCTGGATGCTTGAGTAGGACGACTCAATGGACTGGCCCAACATCTTTAAGCCCTTTGAACATAAAAACAAACAAACAAATGGATGGAAAAAAACAAAACACTGTACACATTTATAAGTCAAGCGAACAACAGGCAGGCGTTAGCCGTGCTGCTGTAGCTTGCCTTGCCCCCGGAAGCGTACTTGGTCTATGAGATCTGTGAAAGGATGCACTGCGACTGTTGTGGATAAGAAGGTGAGAATGTTCTAGACTTACTTTCACTGTCAGCTGATTCATGAGAAGAGCTTGCAATTCAGGGCTAAAAACACAAGAGCAATAAGTTTTAATAATATAGTACAATTTATACAGTGCCTTTCTTTTAGTCTACATTCTTCTATTCAAGCATTATAACCACATACTCAATATGTAAACTGATAAACCACATCAACTGGACATGATCAACAATAACAACAACTGGAGAACAAAAAAGCAATTCTGCGTTCATGAAACCACAAAAAATGATTGTCATATGGGGCCCCCTGCTGGACACTAATGCAAGCCAAAAAATAATATACAATAAAGGGTTTGAGATTACAGCTGATGACAAAAAAGAAAACATTGACATGTCTTCTGTTTAGTGTTACCATTAATATTCTTTGGTATACAATATTATAATAAATAGAATACTGGCATTATTATTATTATTATTATTATTATTAATAATAATAATAATAATAATAATAATAATAATAATGCCAGTATTCTATGTATTTTAAATATTTTTGAGATTTGTCTGATATTCTCATTGTAGGGTGTTTAACCTACAACATGTTTTTGCTTGCCTAAAGCTGGCAAGACTACCACATCAGCATCATCAACAAGTTGCGTTGGACGTGCAGAGTTCGTATCTTATCTAATAAAGTGTGGGTTCCTGTTTTAAGCACCTGGCGTGTCCCCATAACAGCAGCTCCAGGAACTCATCCTGAACCTGAGTACTTGTATTTTTCTCCTGCAAGACAAAAGAAAGTAACCATTTCCTACCATCCAAATCTCAAAAATATTTAAAATACATAAGAATATGAGAGGCATGCAATTAATTTATGCCTCAATTATTTATTAAAAATAGGTGTATGTGTACAATCCACCAAAATGACAACTTAATCTAGAAAGCCTTCATATTTGATTATCAATGTCTAAAGAAATATAAATTATAATCAGAGAACATACGCAGAGAATGTAAACATGTTATCACAGAATGAGATAGGATGTCTAATGTATTAATGTGTGTGACTGGTCACAGTATAATGACCTCTGACCTGGACAAACTTAGTAAGGCGGAGATCCATCTGCATGAGGATGTCTTCCCAGGCCTCACACATACAGGTGAGAGAGAGGCGCAGGTACTGCAAAAGATACACAGACACACCTGAGTAACAAACATGCTCCAAGACAATGAAACAAGTCCTCCAGTCCATTAGATCTACCTGCAGATTCAAAGATGCTACAGGACCCATACAATGAAAAACTGAATTTATTACTTTCTTTTTAAAGGGTTTGCTGTGGTATATATCACCTTTAAACATTATTAATAGTCCATACAAGGAAGCTAAGCTCCAAAAAGGCTTGTTTTAAATTCACAGTTTTTGTGACCTAAGTGTTTACATATTTAGGTATATATAGCCTACATCACTTCAGCCCCACCCTTTCACAATGACATTACAAAGAGTGTTTCATCCAAGAATGCTTTTTAAATACACCAAAATACTGGCTGGAGATTGGCTGAGCTCATTTATAATAATAATAATAATAATAATAATAATAATAATAATAATAATAATAATTATTATTATTATTATTATTATTATTATTACAACCTTATAAGTAGCACTCATATAATTAATCAGTGATATTACTGTTATTATGACTGTGTTTGCTACATACAACAGTCACAATTCATTTTTTCATGTCCATCTTTTATCCTTCAGTATTAAACAGGCTATTTTTGTTAATGTGCCTTTAAGACAAATGTAAAGTGCACCCCAGAGGTAAAGATAACAAATGATAAAATGTAGGGTACAGGCCTTTTAAAACTAGTCAGTTTGTAAACCCCAAAACACATGTGCAGGAATTGTCGCCAAGAGACCTGTATTAGGGTAGAGATGTGAGTGAATTTTCTAGCCATCCTGGTCAACTCCGGTAGACAGGAGGAGAGTAATCCTGTGTCCAGCTACAAGAGAAAGAGTGTGGAATTAAAAAATCTGTAATTACACAAGACACACGATGTACATGATGCCCTCCAACACTATTTTCTCACAGCTTTCACACAAATATTTGGCTTTAAAACAGAGGAAAGTACAGCTGTGGTTTTGTTTTCACTACCAAACGTGCCAAATGTACTCTGTGAACTGTTATCTGAATCAATAATCAGGTCAAGACAGATCAAAGTCAGAGAGCAGACAGAAATGCTGGCAGAGATCTAGCAATGAGATCTTCCAATACCAATTCCAATGTAACAGAATCAGGAAAGCTAATCTCATTACAGAATAAACAGAATGAAATCTGATTGTCTTGCACAGGTAGTTTCCAAGCCAACAACGCCCACCTGGACATAGTGGATCCCAGCCTTTTCATCTGGAGATTTTACTTCTGTGACAACTGAGAGAGACTTGAGGTCACTGGAGAGACAGAGACTGCGACAAGTCCCTTTGATCTATGAGAGAGAGATGCAACATGAACATTTAATAAATCTACCTGATCGAATAAGCTATCCTGTAGTTGTTGGAAACAGAGATACAAACAGAGAGTCCGGGTGGGCACTATGACGATATCTTATCATGATAACATGATTGTCAGGAAGTGTCTGAGTGTATCATGGGTATTACCAAAACATCCAGAACACTAAACAGCGACACACATCATGAAAATAAATATTTTAAACATCAAGACTTATTAAAGTTAGCCTGTGAACAACAACAACAACAATAACAAACAGTGATTCTTGAATCAACCCCTAAATCAGTGAATTCCTGAATTCATTTATTTTCACAAACATTGAATATAAGAAAAAATATAGTAGTCAAACTTCTCATAACCTGCTCCAACTACTTCCAGGTCTTTATATTGTGTGTTATTGATATGGTTTAGGACACAATATGAATTACTGTAAACCGCTGAAATAAACCTATACATGAAGCAATTCTTCTGGTATTTTCTGGTTAGCAGGACACGGTTCAGATTCCTTTTTTTTTTTTTTTTTTACATTCCTTTAACAAGTTTAAGGTTTTATTGTTCTGCACATGTGACAACACAACAAAACTAACCGGCTGCCTGGAGCTCCAACTCTACATTTAGTATTAAAGCCTAAAATAAACAGAAGAAAAGGATATGCTGGTCTTCTCTCCCAAAAGACTCTTACCCCTTTTAGTGTGGCTATCTTGTACAGGCCATACGCATACAGCTCCACGAATCCAGATGGACCGCCTACCACCAGGATATTGAGTCTGCAAAGGAAGCAATATATATATCAATCAAAACTCATTATAGCCAAGACTCAAGTTCATCAAATATATGTAATTCTTACAGCACTGACCTCACTTCCCCCAAGAGGCTGGTAACTTCATCTGATTTTTCTTCACTGCAAAGAACAAGAGTACAGTACATGTGGACATACAAAACACCCAGAGACACTTTGGCTATTTTGAGTATGTCTTTACAAGCCAAAATAACACACACATAAAACACTGCAGCAGCAAAACTCATGCCTACCTGAATATCTTCGATGTGGAGCTGTAGCTGAAAACAGAATAAAAACACTTGAGTAAAAACCACAAAGTAAGATAAACATTCCTTCAGCACAGATGGCCTGTACCTGATTACTGCCAGCTAAGTGAAAGCTGGTCAAAGACACCTCTGTATAGAATATAGCATTTAGACAGAAACTCACCTCTTTGGCAATGCTGGCAGCTTTGGTAGGAAACGGTTAGACTCGTCCTCAGAGTCACTGAATGATGACGATAAGCTTTAAAGGAAGAGAAAGAAGACAGATGAACCAAAAAAGACAAAGGAAAATCAGTTTTCTTGGATGTTCGTGAAACAACAATTACCTGCTGTCACTCTGCACCTCCATCCAGTGCATGCAAGACACAGGGTAGTCTACAGGAAACAGGTGGAGGATCTCTGCCTTCTCAGCATCACACAGGACAACCTGCTTTGTGTCCCCCACACTGAATGCCAATACTGTCAATAAAGAAGTATGTCTTTCAAATATGTCTTGTTTTGCATTTACTCTTTGGCAGCAAACATTATCAAACATGCAGCATGATCAAACTTACTTTTGCCATCAGGCCTCCAGGCCAAAGAAGTGATCTCTTTCCCTGTGTTTTCATTGGGAGCTAAACTCCATACACGTTGGAAATTGGCAAGGCGATGTAGCAAGAGCTGAAATTCAGCAAATCAGAGGTCAGTTATAAACTTTTTAACATCAAACATGCTCAAAAAATAAAGTATATATCAAACTATTCTCAACTGCAGAGTTCCCCATAGCAGTGGTTCTCAAACCTGTCCTCCAAAGATTTGGGAGCTGGGGATCCTGAGAACCACCGCCCCTTTAGAACAATGATGGGGCAACTCTGTACATCAAACATCTATAAGCATAAGACATAGGGCCCGCCTGATAGAACAGTTAGCTGATAACAGCTGATATTGGCAACACAGTTTTTTTACGGTATTCAGTAACAGAAATAACACCAATAATGTGATATTAAACTATATAATGATAATGCCTAAAATAACATAGTAAACATAGTTTTCTGACCTCTCCAGCAGTGTTGGCCAAAGCAATAAGATCTCTCTTTGGGGACCAGGCCATATACAGAACCGGGTTTGGCAGTTGCTTTTCTCCCACTTGTCGGAAAGCAGGCATTGTGAGGGCCTGGCCTGACTACGTCTGAGGATGGTAAGAATTATATTAGAGTATCAGATTAAAGAAGTCCACATTAACTAACGCTTGACAGAATGTAATCTAGAAATGCTTTAGAAACATCTCAGAGTTCTGACTGCTAATACTGTATATGACAGCTACTAGTGAAGACTTAAAGAAGGAAATAAGATGAACAAACTTTCCAAATGTATTGTTTTTGTGATATCATAAATAACTATACAGGACAACCAATCAGAAAGGATCTAAATTACTTCTAATTAATCTTAAAGGGACAACAGTCTGTTCTAAGGCTTGAAGAGATGTTAGAAAATGGACAGTTTAAAATAAATAAGGCTTCACTGCACAGCAGCATCCTAGCTAAATTTGGGGCTATTTACAAACCTTTCAGACAAGTGAAAGAAGCAGATAGGTCAACTTATTCCATATATATATATATATATATATATATATATATATATATATATATATATATATATATATATATATATATATTACAAATTATAACCTGTTTTTCTGACATTGGTAGCACAGTGCTGGCCTGTAACTGACCACAGATCAACAAGCAAGCTACTTAGCTCTCAAGACATACAGAAGAGAGTAAAACAGCATATATTTCCTCTGACATGCCCACCTTTAAACACTATTTTCCTGTCATTCTGCTAAACTTACAGGCAGGTTATGTTAAAACAGCGCACATACGAGGGTAACTTAAATAAAACACACAGCTATCGATGTAGCCTGTTAGCAGGCGCCGCACTACTACTGTAAATGAAACTTCAGTTCGAATTTCAGTAAACACTCTACTTACTTTTGTGATTTAAAAGTGAATATCATTAACTGTAATAAGAAGCGTCTGTTCTGATGCTTTAAAATCCACACAGACTGTTTTTAATAGACGAGTAGATGAAATATGTTTCCAGTGACAAATAACAGCGCACGGCGATCTGACCAATCAACGCGCTCTATCACCCGCCAATGAAAACGTTGCAACGGATAGTCTAAAGGGACAAACCAACGGAACGGCGAAACATACTACGACAAGTCGATTCAGTTTATCGAACCGATTCTCTGCCCGTCTGATTCAAAGACTCATTTTCGGGCAGGACTGAGCTGGAGGGCATGATGATTTATAAATAAGCATGTTTTAACTTGCATGTTAGGCGCGTTCAGCGATCATATTTTAACCCAAATAATTAAATTGTGTGCGTGTTCATATTTTAGATTATTAAAAAGACAGTCCACTTTTACTCTCTGATATCTACTGATAGTGGCTGATGAGTAATCAGTCCAAATGCCTTAGGGAGTTATGGATATCTACACATTCTAAAATCATTAAATGAACTACAAACAAACAAAAAATCACAGAAGCAATTTGTTTGTAATTGTAAAAGTAAAGGAAACTTTAATAAAACATATTCATAAGATTGTAAAAAAAAAAACTTTCTAGAGCATTACACAAAATGTAATACATGAAGGACTGTTAGAAAGGATCGTTATCTTACACTTTTCTACATTTGTACTTTATTTCCAGATATCTGTCTCTCGTTAACCCTTAGAATTAAATTACTGCACAGCACTAGGCATCTTCTGGACTGATATATGTAAATAATCTCAGTTCTGATTGGCTATGCTATATTGTGTCATGGCTGTAGAATGAATGGATAGATAAACACAAAAGTGTTGTTTTTGTGACATTACAGAATCGGTCTGTTTTGATAGCTTGGTTTCATTATATAGACTACAGTGAGAATGTATGTTTTAAAATGTTTATAACTAAAAAATATTTTTCAAAATGTATAGTTTCCCATAATATGGGCTCTTTAAAATGTTTCAGAGATTATTAAATAGATATATGTTTTGTAATTTTCCTATTGTTCAGAATCTACTACGATTTGAAAGTTTGCTTTTTATAAGTGTCAAAACATAAATTAATCTAAATTATAATTAGTTCCAGCATGAATGCCGGACTGTTACAGACAAATGGCTGAACTTTAATAACAGCCAACAGTCTAGAACCCAGGCTGAAACGCCTTCTGACGGGATCTCAGTCCATGCATATTACACAAAGCACATACGCTCTTTTAACACAAAACAATAAATTAATCTTCTGACTCAGTCCACGGCCAGGATGATGATGATATTTTGATGTGAATCTTAATGTGGATGATAGCAGTGGTGATGCTGATAAACTCTGACGATGATGTCCAGTAAGGGGGGTGAATGTGTTCAGTTTTCCTCTCAGTGTAAAACAGAGTGACGATACTGATGATCCTGATGATGGAACTGACGATGACTTGAACAGTGATGATAAGGTCTCTGATAGTTCGTGGGTGAGATAATAATGATGATTCCTGTGGTGGTGCTTCTACTGATAAAATACTGAATAAATCCTGAAGATAACAAAAAGTCCAGTAATGGTTGGAAGTGATGTCTCTAATAGTCTCTGCAATTGCCGTCAAGACTTCCTCTGATGAACATCCTCTGATCTGGTCCAGAAACTGAACAGTTCCTTTGTCAAGATTCTCCAATCAAGGTATAACGCTGCTATGGAGCCCTGCATGAAGAACGGTGAGAAATGAAAAAAGAAAGAAATAAAAATAATGTGTCAGCATGTCAGCAATCAGAAATACTGCTGTACTGATTTGCAATAAACAGATATTTTTTGCTAACACTGCTGTTAAAACACTGCTGTTGAACTTTAATTGCCACTTTTAATCGGAGTCATTCCCAAAAGTTGGCTTGAAAACAGATTTGTAAGTATTTTAGCATTATTTACATGTACAGGTTTACTACTCATTCTGGATAGAAAATAAATACTTACATGTGCACTGTAGACATCACAACCTCTGGGTCCTTTCACCACCACTGTTAAAAAACTAAATCTAAGTTTCTCATTTTCATTATTTTTTGTACACTGCAAAGACTGAATGCAGACATTTTAAAAATTTTGTGGAATTTCCCTTTGAATTGATGATTATTTTGTATCAGCAGATGAGTTACTCCACTGTCTTGTTGTCAGTAAACACTGGGTTTCCCTGGTTACACATGGAGACTGTATCTGAGACACACACACACACACTCGGGGAATCTTTGTTAGAAAAAAGATACTATTTGTCTTACAAAAATTACAGTTACTATAACAATGAAGTGTACAATGTGTGATATTAAAGTGCAGAGTGTAGGAGATTAAAATCCCGGTAGGGGTCCTCTTGCTGGAAACCATGAACGGTGCTGGCGTCTCTAGGATCTGTGTGTTGCTAGACTGATGTGGCCTGAAACAGCCATCTGAATCAATGGACACTGCCTTCAGTGTCTTCGACACCTTGGTTTGCAGCAAAAGAGAATTACTGAAAATTTATACATTCCTATTTAAACACAATTTTACAGAAAGTCTATGTTGCAGTGGATTAGCAATAACTGAAAAAACAATAATATCATGCAGGGATGTCACTGCCTTTTCAGTGTGAAGGTAGATGGATGCCTTGCTGACTGATGTTCCAATGCGCTGAACAAGCAGATGAGATGATGATGAAAATAACTAAATAAAACAATCTGGTACTAAAGGCAAGAGAGTAATAGTTCAAAAGAAATTATAGCTTTACCTTGATGCAGGCCACAGCAGTGACACTAGCGAAGTACTGAGGAGGAAGCTGTAACACCATAACATAAACATAAACACAAAGAAAATATAATCATATTAAATCATGAACTCTAATAATTAGTCTTACCTCTGGGAACAAATGATTAAACTCAATGCTGAGCACCCACCAGTGCTCAGTCTTCAGCCCCTCATAGATGGTCTTATGTTGGAGCTTGAACTCCACCAGCTGCATGAATCACATCCAAAACATCTGATCAATATCATAATTGTTATATTTAGTATCAAACTACAGCAATGTTTTATCTGTGCTGAAAAGTGTTTGTCTGGTAAAATAATATGTTGAAATGAACCTTCATGCTGTCAAAACGCGGCTGCAAGAAGGTGTAAGCAAACATCCTGTTTGCTCTGTGCAGATCTTGCCAGAGTTTCTACAGGGACAGAAGACAAGAGAAACATTTTTTTAGTGAAGACTGTAATATTAATCAGACATTACCAGGAAAAAACCTGAATTTAAACAGTGTGTGAAGTGAACTGAATTTTACCTCAAATCTCACCAGCGCTACACAAGAACGAGGTGGAATAAAGAGCACAGAAACCTCCTACCATTCCCCACAGTGACAAGACAAAAGGGTTCATATATGAAACATGTTGGAGTCAAGTATAAATTATCACATTTATGATTGTTATTGTATTGTATTGATCCTACAGAAAAAAAGTTTAATTAGTAACAGTTATATTCAGAATCCTGAAAGCCTGTATCTCTTCACCCTTTCTATCAGACAGTGCTCCTTGTCAGACAACTGTGACAATCAGCATTCTTCACTACTAGTATAATGACAGTAAGTGACTTTTGAGATGTTTTATTTGACTTCTAACTCTCATGATCTTCACTGTCTCTGTGTCCCTGATAGCAGGAGGATTGCAGACCACTGTTGGCCTATAAACAGCAAAGCTGGTGGTCCATTGGCGTTTGGTTTAGTGTTTTCTGAGCAGCCTGTTGGTGGTTTAGGAGAGTATTAGACAAAATGCAGTTTTCATTACTCATTTTCCTATATTTCTTAATTTCTTACTTTTATTATCATTTATAAATTACTTAAGTAGTTTTAATTTAGTTAAATGTATAATTTAACTAACAACATTTTCTCTCAGGTGTTAGTTGTGTTTATTTATCAGGGTGTTAAAGGCGAACAACATCCATTATTTTATTTTTGGATTCCACTACAATAAATATGCTTGCTTCAATATTCCAAAAATACAATATTTGAGGGTTTTGAGCCAGAGACTGATGCAGTCCTATACTAACTTACAGTTTAGTACGCTGTAGTTTAATTTTTATCTTTTATTCAGTGACTGTAGCCTTTAGAAAACTAATATTATTATTATATTATATTACTTTATTACAATATAATATAATATAATATAATATAATATAATATAATATAATATAATATAATATAATATAACATAATCTTTTACGTGTTTACCTTTAAGCCCTGCTTGGTCGGTTCTAAGTAACAGACATAACAACTGATTATTGTATTCATGGATTAGTTTAGCTTAGATTTACCAACTATAGATACAATTTCTAATTTAAGGTTTATACGGCCCAAGGTTTGGTCTAGCATTCGACTAAAAGTCAGCTAACATTACGGACACAAAACAAATAAGAGATGCACTGACACTAATCTAAATGTGGTCTAAATGTGAAAAAGAGATATTAGTGGGGCAGTAAAGTTATTATTAACGTTATTATTCCTCCGTATTGCTCAGTGGTCATTTCAATAAATGAGCATTTTTTAAACTACAACCTCTTAGAAAACAAGAGGTTACAGCTGCTGCTGAAATCCCAGCAGTGCAAAGAACCGCTGAGCTCAGGTGATCGCCGAGAGAGAAGAGAGAAGACATTTTTAACAGGGAAGATTCTAGAGAAAAGAACTAGAGTAGCTTGATCGTTTGGGAGTTTAGAGCATCCTTTCTCTCCGGTAACGTGTTTATTTCAAAACATGTTTACGTTCCGTGACAACAGTATTCACAGCATGACGTTACATTATCCGTCACATGCAGACCTCGATCCTGTAAACCTCCTGATCTCTCTATCAGTGGATTGTATGTGTACAAACATTTAACCTGATTATTGTAGACAGTGTTTCAGTGTGACATGTTGGAATTTGTGGTGGCATGAACAAACTATTCATGTAATTTATTTAAAGCTCTCAAACTTTATTTTAAGATTAGGCTCAGTAAAAATAATTTTAGCACTCCACCGTAAGAAGCTAGATTAATGAATCCCACATTAACAGATCAGTAATGCAACTTGTCTTACTTTATTTCACCTTACTTTTTAAAACCCTATTTAAACTGGATTAGTATTACAAAGGAATTACTGTAATCTGTGATATTAATGTTGTATGAATCTGCAGTACCTGTGGTCTTTAGTAAGGATTCCAGAGCCAATGAATTTATATAGCCCTATTTGAGCTGGATTATTAGTGGAGGAGGTCCGGTAATGTAGTGATTTGACTGGCAGATTTATGATAAATGATATCTGTAAGTTGCCCAAATTGCCCCAAAAAATGGATCGAAACATGATCACGTAGATGGTTATGTCACCGCACTTAAAAAAACAATAACACCCTGCAGGGCTTAATGGCATTTAGTGGCATTAATGGCATTACACTAGTAAAGTGGTTACTTACTTACCAAGAGGTGCTTTATAATTATAATTTGATCATCACTGAGAATGTTCTGAATTTCAGGAGTCTTGTCATAAACTTGAGGATTAAGAAATTGGTTAAAATCAAGCTCCATTTTAGCTTATAGCTTTGTCTTCAGGCTACAAAGAAGAAAATAAAGGGTCCACCTTAAATGATAAAGTTGATATAGATCTCTGTCTACTTTAAATAGTAAAGTGGAACAGGACAATTTAAGCAGGACGCTGTTGAATAGTAAGCCAAATGCAGCCTTGTCTGTTTTTCTAATACCTGGTTTTGGTTGATTCATGCAGGACTGTTATTACTGAGGGAGGTCTGAGTGATAGAAGTTAAATTATAGAAGGTAATAAGTAATTATTATTTAACACACTTGTAAAAACTACCAACATTGCAGAGTCATACTGGATTCAAATCACAGCTCATATGTAATCACTCAAAGTGCAGTATGTTCAAAGTTCCCCCAATCTTCTTGAATAGCTTAGAATTCACTGAACTCAGACCTCCCTTAGTAAAAGCAGTTCAGTTTAAATCGGCATCTCAGTAAAGTAATAAAACTGGATTATAGAAAGTGACCTGAAGACTAACAGCTTAACTACACAATTTTTTTGGTGATGGCTGAATTATAAGGAGAGGGGTAATTAAGGCACCTCTCAAGGCAGTGTGTTTTTGGCTTGTTGGGTAGCATGTGTTAAGATGAAAGAACCCACTAGCTTAATGCTAGCCTATGTGCAGTGTAGCCACACAGTGTGTACAAATTGGTCAGTCAAATCATGCATGGATTATGTTATCAGAGCTCCTCTGGTAAAACTAATCCAGTTGAAATAGCGCTTTAAATAAGTTCTTATGGTTGCTAATTAAACACATTTCAACTGCAAAAACTGATCAGAGATCGTTGATTTTAGCATACAGAGTACTTTCAAACATAACTTTCTCCCGTAGTGACATTTCCTGATACCAACTTTTACAATGTTGGCAGTATTTATTCTCATTGTGAATTCCTAGTATATAGTTTACCTTTAAAATGTGCTGCTTACATCAGACATGTTAGTCATGAATTAAAACGAAGTGTCTGACTATAATGCACAGTGTTAAACTGGAGTGTACAGACTGTGAGAGACCCGTCTCCGTGGACATTCCTCTGGATCCAGCCAGCATAGCTTAGCTGTAATCAGTGGATTGTTGAGAAACGGGAATAGCTCGGCACTGTCAGATCCCCAGGAGTGAATGTGATAAGGGGCCTTAAATAGACCCCTGCTGTACCCCGCAGACTCAGGGTCCTGGCTGCACTCACTTTCAAACACCTCTGCAGTCAGTCATCATAAACACGCAGACAGGCTCCCATTTCCCTTTCTAAGTTTAACGAATGCTTTAAGGTCAGTCCACCCTAAGTCAGATCTGAGATCGGCAATAATATAAAGGACTCTTAAACTGGCTCTAGGTCAGCTTAAAATAGAGAAGCATCCAGGGAGGGTGGGGGTGAAGTGAGAATAACAAGAAGAAGACTCGATAGATACAAATGGAAAAACTTTGATGAGAGAAATGTAGTTGTTGGCTGGGTACAGTACTGCTGAAAGCTTGCATGCACTACATGCGCTGTAAACATCTCGGTGTGAAATTACTATTTACTGATTGCATTACCTTCACAGTCATTTACAGTACTGTACTAATAGTTATTTACAGGATTATATCAACAGTAAAATAGCAACTTCATACAGTGATTTACAGTCTTCTGGACCAACAAAAATCCTCCTGTATTTGTACAGCTGTAAAAATGATCAGTAGCCCTCATGCTCTTTATATACATTCACATATAAAGAAAGACGTTTCATTTTACCTACAAATATGTTTTTTAAACATTCAGTAAACATATTTATATGCAATGTTTTCTACTGTATATGTATAGAATATTTCTAAAAATGAAAATTGTCTTATAATTTGCACAAACATGACTAAGCAGTACTTTTGTCAATACCAATAAGTAATATTTTTGTCAACACCTTAGTTATTCGGTACTTAAACAATCAGGAAAGGATTCATTACTTTAAATGTTTTTTTTTTTTATTAAAGGTACCATAAAATATATTCAGCATTTCAAATTATTCTCTGATGTGTACATGTATGTGATTTTGGTTTGTGGCACAGAATGACCAGAGGAGGCTTTACATTTCCATTTACAACCCTATGATTGATTTTTTGTGACTTTATTCTAATTGGCTGGTTTACAGTGAGACACTGTGGTTATCACACAGAAGCACCATGTTAAATTAAAGGAAAATAAAGTGAACCTAAGGGTAAATAAGCTAGGTCATTATACTTTTTACACTGTAAATTCTAACAAGTTAACCTTGCTTTAAAAAAGCATGCAAACTAATTGCAATAATTAAATTTAAAAAAGTCAAGTAGAATAGTTATTGTATGTTGTACTGTCCGATGCTTATTTATTATAGTTTACTTTCAATTGAGCTGTATAAACGTAATATTATGTTAACTTACTTTAAATATAGTTATGACTTACTTTAGACTACTTAGAATTACTATTTCAGACAACTAAATAATTTCAAGTAAAATCTACTTTATGTGCATTCCAAATCACACATTAATTGTGTGCTAATTGTGTAGGGTTAGCTGAATCTATTAGATACCTTTACGAATACAGAAAACTCTTTAAACTGAGCTCAATCAACTAATGTTTTAGCTTTAAAACCATTATGACCCATTTCACATGTGCTGAGGTGACTTGATACCCCTTCCAGGCATCAACATTATTACAGGTGCTTTGCAACCATTAAGTAACCATAATGTAAGTAATTAGGTCAAGACTAAAACTAGAAATAGAACATGGAGGAACGTTTTGCAAGTTTGTCTATAGAAGAGAGGAACACAATACAGCTACATGAAATCTTTAAAACCAACCAGTTAGTTATTTGCCAGTAAAGACACTTAAAATAATAGTAGTAAATAGAAAGCATTTGAATAAAGTTATTTAAACTCAACATGATCTTACTCAAAAGAACTGAGATAAGTTACAGATTAACTTTCTTTAGAATTTAAATTGTGCTCCCAACAACAAAGTGAGTCTCTATTGACAACCAATCAGCTATACTTGCTATCATCCAATCAGCAACTGCTCACTGTGTTTTTAAATACTTGAATCCAGCAATGAGCTGAATATACTTGGATAGAATTGCAGGGTAAATAAAAGTTTGGTGGGATATCGGCCTAAATTGCAGGACAAAAAACAAGTTTGGTGGGAGATTGGACTGAATTGCATTAGTCTCTCAGTCAGCCCTGGTTTCATTTCTAATTTTTATTTGCCTGTTGAGGTTTTACTGTGACATCTTGATGTGTTGGTTAAGCCCCTGTTTTGCTTCTTTGATGCTAACATGTCTCACTTTGGGGCTTTAGTGTTTTATTTTAAAGCAGATGGAAAATAAAAGCTAAGGGTTAGGGTTAGGGTTAGTCTAACACACTGCAGTTCCTGTGCTTAGAGATTCTGGACGTATTAAGCTCCACTGGACCTTTCAGAGTTACTCATTACTCATATTTGCAAATTTGTGCAATGTAATACATTCTTTCATATATACAGTCTTACATTAATGCTACGTTGTGATGTATGTATGTTAGACATGCTACTGTGTGTATTCTCTAATATCAGTCAGGCCTGGATGAACTTCACATTAATTAGTTATAGTTTTTAATTATTCCACCTTTAAAAGAAACCTTATTAATTGGTAATTAACTATTTAGAATGAACATACAGTATGTAAACACTTAACTGCTTATTTACAAGTATGCCTTGAGTAGACAAGGCATAGTAGCAACTGAGTAGACAGTTATTAATTTGAGCAAACAGTGAACATGTTTCCAATTGATAAGATTATTGGTATTTATATGATCAGCAGGTGGATTATAGGGTTAGTAGTGGGACTATGGGATCATTAGTGGGATTATGGCATAAATAATGGGATTATGGGAGCAGCAGTGGGACTATGGGAGCAGCAGCGGGATTATGGGAGCAGGAGCTGGATTATGGGAGCAAGATTGGGACTATGGGATCAGTAATGGTATTATGGGAGCAGGAGTGGGACTATGGGACCAGGCGTGGGATTATAGAAGCAGCATTGGGACTATGGGAGCAGCAGTGGGACTATGAAAGCAGCAGTGGGACTATGGGAGCAGCAGTTGGGTTATGGGAGCAGGAGCTGGATTATGGGAGCAAGATTGGGACTATCAGTAGTGGTATTATGGGATCAGAAGTGGGATTATGGGAGCAAAAGTGGGATTATGGGAGCAGGAGTATGATTATGGAAGCAGCATTGGGATTATGGGAGCAGCAGAGGGACTATGGGAGCAGCAGTGGGACTATGGAAGCAGCAGTGGGATTATGGGAGCAGCAGAGGGACTATGGGAGCAGCAGTGGGACTACGGGGGCAGAAGTGGGATTATGGAAGCAGAAGTTGGATTATGGGAGCAAGATTGGGACTATGGGATCAGTAGTGGGGTTATGGAATCAGCAGTGGGATTATGGGAGCAGGAGGGGGACTATAGGAGCAGCAGTGGGATTATGGGGGCAGCAACTGGATACATTTTTTTTCAGGAACCATGTTATCAGAAGGGTTACATGAACTAAACTGACGAGTAGCAGCGATGAACAGTATGAAATAAATAGCTCGAGCTGTTCCTTAGTCGTTAAATCACCAAAGCCATAGGAATTATTTTCTCCTGACATGTTGGCTGTATCACTCAAGGCTTCCAGTGTGGTCCCAAAGATCGTTAGTTCAACATCACTTTCCTGGTCCTGACCATATCTGGGTGAAATTCCATGAGGAAATAGAGAATGTTGACAAAAGAGCCCTCTGCCTGCTGCACGTCCTGTAGAGAAGACAGATTTGGTCTGATTTCTTTCTCAAATGATGGCAGATTACCTAGCATATCCTGGCTTCCTTTGTTCTGAAGGGATCTAGAAATGGTCATTTTCTTTCAAAAGCATGGAAGCTTGAGGGGCAGATTTTGAAAAGCTAATGCTAGTGCCATTGAGTGAAGAGTCACTCCTGGCAAGTCACTGGTGTAAATGGAAGAGTAAAAGCATTGTGCCTTGATTAACATTGGTTGTCTGGTTCCATTAGCACGCTGAGGGCAACATTGCCATAAGACATCAGTGGTTGGAAGACTGCAGAGGCTGCTTGCTTGACTGACCAGATCTAAGTTGACAGCTGCAAAAGTAGATCACGCATGGTCTTCATTAGGGAGTGGGGAACCTGGTGGCAGTCATTACTTTCAAAGCCACATGGAGTAAAGGATGAAGGTGCTGAGATGCCTTTAGTGGAAGAAATGGTAGATGATGAGGACATGGAGTCATCTAACCACTGTGGTGGTTGAGAAATACTTGCCTCATCCTGACCACTTGATAAGGAGTCCAAGTTACTGCTAGTGCCATCAAGTGCAGATACTGATGAGTCACTGGTGGAAATGGAAAAGTAATTAATGTGGCTTTATTCACATTGGTTGTCTTGTTCCATAAGCAAACTGAGGGCAACGTTGCCATCTGACATCAGTAGCTGAAAGACTGCAGCGCTACTTGCTGGATTGAAAGAAGCAGTTGAATTCTTACATATAGCATTAACATGACACTCCGGCTGTGGTAGCTCGAACTGCAGTCTTTGCGCAAATGACAGGGCAATAAGTATGTCATCTTCATGTTCCTGACCACTTGACGAGGAGTCAGATACAATAAACAATCCAGTATAATTATGGTTAACCATAGGTGAGATGTTTTTAATGTAAGTGCAGAGAGAGCTGGTGTCAGAGACAGATGAGCTACTGCCAGCACTGTGCACTGCGAAAAGAAAACAAACTGTCAAAAGTAAATGTGATGATTTCACTATTGACCTAATTGAGTTTCATAGTGTTGCACTGGATATCAGCTTTACAGTAATGGTGCCACAAAGGGTTCTTTAAGCAATCCCATGGTAAAGCAACTTCTGGTTCCTACAGCAAGTAATGCTGTTCTTAAAGGAGCATGTGGTAGGTGCCCATCCCTCTGGCACCAAGGAGAGCCACAAGAGACTCCAGTACTGGAAAAAAAATTTACAGCAGTGCTACTTCTCCCAAAACTTCTTTCTTTCTGTGTTCTACCTGTTCAGAAGCTGGAATAAACACACGCTGCACTCTAGAAATTTTTTCTACATTGTCACAGGATCAGGGCTCAGTTGGTACCAGTGCACATTTCTCAGTCATGTACATTTCTAATTAAGCACTAGGTCCAGGCACACAAGTTAGGGTGCTGAGCAAAATGCTAGATTAATTTAAAATAAATTCTAAATTCTCAAACTGCCTTATATGTTGTATGCAGCTGTGATGTTATGTTGAAACATTATCTTGGTTTTTGATGTAATTGGAAATATATGAACAAGTTACACTGATACAAATAACTACCCACTGAACCCCCTAAATTTAATTGTTTAATTATCAATGAGTCTGATAACATTCAAAATGAAGAGCAACATTCACTGAAGTGCTGAACTGAAAGATTTGCTTCTATTGAGGCATCATAATATATCATTAGAACAGATGTAAATAAGCATAACACAATATAAAGTAACATGAATGAAGAATAGTTAATATCTCTTGCGCCAGTTTGAAGAACGAAGTTCAGTTCCAGATTTCTCCTGAGATTGTATGAATTTATTCAATTACTTCACCAGTAATCTTGATATAGCTAAAAGAAGTACTCAGCAGTCAAAGCAGGTACTAGATAACTGCAAATAATACAGACTTGCCACAAGGAAACGCTTGGAAAAGGTTAAATAAACTGACATATGCAGAAGCACTGCTTGAGTAATTAAAAGTGGAGTATTTTGCTGCGTAAATAAAAGCTGGGAAATGTTTAAATATCATGACATCCTCAAGTACCTAAAACATTTGCCCAGCACTGTAGAAATAAATGTCAGATCATCATGAAATATGATCTTCTTGTGTACTTCCAAACACAAGTGTGGTATAATATGCAGGGAGGAACATGAGCAAATTATAAAAATAAAGGATTATAAATAAAAAAAGAAAACAAAACATCTGAATGAAACTTACTCACATGTAAAACTTACAAGCTGTATATTCAATTTAGCAGATTAGATATCAAATATTGTTACATATTTAAATTAAATAGTTTTTTTTCAGAAACTACAAGAGCACAATAGTACAAACAGGTTTAAGCCCAAACTACCCTTGAGCTTAAACACTGCCAGACACAAGGGCCAGTGTTGATACTTAGAGAGAAGAGAATATAATACAGGGTTGAGTACAGTACAAGTGTAATACCTAGGAATACCTAGCCAGCATTCCTACTTAGTAGATAAAAGAGTTAAGCGAATGGCAGAGTTAAGGAATGGCATGTCCAACCAAGCTGTACTTGAACCTTGAAGGTACAGATTAACTCTTAACCATTGCTGTAAGGAGGGAGGGGCTGGTTCATTCTTGCCTTTGCAGGCATAGAGTGGTAAATTTAACGTGAGCAGCTACAGGAAGCCAGCGAAGTGAGCGCAGCAGTGGAGTGACATGAGTGAACTTGGGAAGACGAGCCAGAAGCGAGCTGCGTCAGGTTTGCAATATTGCTAAGATAAAAGCTTTTGAACAATCAGCTTAGGAGCCTAAGACTTTTGCACAGCAGTGTATATTGAGTATGTCTTATATACACCTATCAGCCATAACATTAAATATATCTGTACCTCCCTATATCTGTACAGTTTATCAGCTCCACTGACCACTTAGGAGCACTTTATAGTTCTACAATTGCAGACTGTAGTTTATAGGTTTCTCTGTAACGTTGTTACCCTGTTCTTACACTGTTCTTACCCTGTTCTTACACTGTTCTTACCCTGTTCTTACACTGTTCTTACACTGTTCTTACCCTGTTCTTACACTGTTCTTACCTTGTTCTAAGTATTATGTTGGTGTTGGATAATTTCTGAGCACTGCTGTGACACTGATGGAGTGGTTGTGTGCTAGTGTGTGGAAGAGGTTTTTTATAGTTTTATATTATAGACTTAATAGCTGTCCTCATAAAGATGTATTTTAAAGTGGAATGCATTGATTTATGTTGATCCAATTAGCTAGCAGCTTTATTAGTTTGTGTCTACTGACACTCGACACAGCCACAAAACGATCAGAATTAATCATATCACAACAGAAAATAGCTGTGTGGGTCATAAACATGTCTGTAACTGACACTGAAATAGTATATGACAGACTTAGGCTACCACAACTAACTAATCAACTAACTAGTGCCTAACTCACTAATTAATTTGTTCCCTTAACACATACACAAAACGGGCAGAGTTATATCACAAAAGCATCATATCCTAAAAATGTTGTAAAGGATATAACACTCAGCTTGGTAATAAAAAATATACTTTAGTGTTTTGTAATTTGTCTACACAATAAGGTTTGTAGCTTCCAGCATGTAATTTAATTCCAACTTGTCCAAGTGAGGAAATTCAAATCAGTAATAAAATTAAGTCCTACAAACGATTTAATTACGCTGCCAGAAAATGCATTTTATCTCTATTATTTAATGAAACATTCTGGTTGGTCATAATAGTGTGTTGAAACAACTCTTATAGATTGTGTGTTACCAGAACTA
This sequence comes from Megaleporinus macrocephalus, assembly GCA_021613375.1. Lineage (NCBI taxonomy): Eukaryota > Metazoa > Chordata > Actinopteri > Characiformes > Anostomidae > Megaleporinus > Megaleporinus macrocephalus. The sequence continues at coordinate 23,934,126 of CM038707.1, read as the reverse complement.
AAATAATATCAACTGCAAACAAAAAATCAAGCTACTTACAAGTTGCTATTGGAGTTGTGATGCTGATAAGGGTGGAAACGGCTCCTCTGTTTACTCTTAAGAGTCAAACGCTGAGCAAAGCTGTTGATGTTGTCTAAGAGTTAAAATGTTCAGGATCTTCTTGAAGACAGGTTTGCAAATATGTCTTTCCCCCTTTAAGGGTGCTGCAGTTAGCATTCTGGCGCCTGTAAAGGTTGTAGCAGTTAAGGTGGAAGAGAACATTTGATTAAGTAGCGGGTGAACAGAAAAACAACTTCAGGCTTGTTTTAAGACTTTTCTGCACATTGTCTTCCATTGTTGTTGCGGTTGCTCTGTTGTTGTATATAAAGCCTATGCTGAGTTACTTTCATAGTAATGTAATAAATAAAGTATTGTACTGTAAACATAATGTGAATTATTTGAAAGTGTAACATGATTAGAATATGATGCTATTATGATACACAACATTGTATTTTCTAGAAAGATCCAGAATGATGAACAGAAAATGATTCCAAAATGGTGGAGATCACTTTGCCAATTCAAGTCTTCCCTCATATTAAGTATGATTCATCATTCTTCAATGGCAAAACTCTCTATGTTCCCTGTTCTCCTATCATCTTTGACTGAACTGTAATACCTCTCGCCCGCCTTTAAAACATATACTGTGCCAAACACAAACAAAGCACATACAAGAATCTTGAATCTTAAATCTTTGCTGAGTTCACATCCTTTTTCTAGGCTAACACTGCTTTTGGTAAACAAGTCACTGATGTTCGTCTTGTCACACACGGGTGACTGTTTTAACTGTGTCATCTTCCATTCTCAATGACATCATAAGACAAATCAGGAAATGACTCAGAGAACATACTGTAACGGAGGCTAATAAAGTAGCTCTATCTTCTTCTTTTTTTACCTCAACAGTAAAGAAAATATAGCGTGTTACATGATAAATAAACCCAAATGAACGTATAAGGTAAGATCAAGGGCCATGAGGCACTGGGACTGAATTATTTTAAACATATTGCTCTTGTAATGGTGTTGAGTTTCACATGGTAAATCTTTCTCACATACACAGTAATTTAATTAATAAATGAATACAAAGCCCACAGTTGACTTTACAGTTGACAGCTTTAAACTAGAACCGTGTCTGTGCCCACCTTTAAAACATATCCTGAGTATGTGCTAAACACAAACAAAGCACATACAAGAATCCTGTATGAGGGAGATATTTTACAAAGCCCACAGTTGACTTTAGCTTCAAACTAGAACTGTGTCTGACAGCATCAAGTAACTGCAAACACTATACAAATAGTCAGACTTTGCAGGTCATTATAACATTAGGTCAGTTTAAATGATGCTTATTAGCACAATCTGGTTTACTAGCATGACTTCAAACTTTATTTATACAGCTGCAGTATTTAGAACCTCCGGCAAACTGACCAACTAAATAGGAGCCAAGCTATTTAAATTTATTCACATATCAGGTATCAGCTACCTTCTTTACACACTTACACACAAGGTTGGTGATGGTCCATATAATAATTAGCAGAGAATCACTGTGGAATTAATGAATAGATGCTAACCAGAAATTATATACAATTGAGTATAAAATTATAAAACAGACAGGCAGTTTTTATAAAGATGTAAACCCTTTAAATGGTCAGGACCCTCCAGTGAGCGCTACTGTACACTTATATTATATAAGAATATCTTATTTCTGCTGTAGTCCATGATGTTTCTTAGTAATAAGCCTTGGTAATTAATAAGCCTGGAATTTTAAGGGGTTAAAAAACTCAAATCAATCACATCAACATGATGTATTCTAGTACTCCATTATGTCTTGAAACATTCATTACCCTAAAAATGGTGATAAGTCAGACAAACACTGTCTTATAAACAAGATACTGTTTTGTTCACTATTTTTGCTACAGTTTTATGTAAATGTTTTGGGGACCCAAGTGGTTTTGCATTTTGTTGATTTTGTGCACACATCTGCACATTTAATGCACAGTTATTGTTTATTTCTTGAACTGAATGTGAAGGCAAATAAAACTTGAAATGTGGTCTGTGCAGATGTTATGTTACATTGTATATTTTATAGTTTTTGTTTTAATATGTTAAACTCAGCAAATAAATACAAATTGTCCAGAAAAAAAAAATCAGCAACATGTAATACTGTAATATTACGATATGCTCAACAAGATTATTAGTTTAGTTTTTAGTTTAAAATTGAAATCTTCAACGGAATATGAAAAATGAACCGTGCAAAACAGGAGTTAACTTTATTGTTGCTTTTTAGTACTGGAGTCTTTCGTGATGAGTAAAGGGTTGAAGTTTAATGCTACATGTGCAACATTTCTTTTTTTTTGTGATTCATATTTTTTATATTTATGAACAAAACACAAGAACAATGTCAATACTGCCCAGATATATGCCCATCAAGTTCCTCAAAAGCTGTAGTACAGAATTAGTAGTTACTGAATATTACCAATAATATCAACAGTAGTACTGATAGCTGTAATGGTCAGTGAAGTGCTGCATACAGGAAATAAACACTTATAAAACAACAGTAATACAATAATCACATACAACATAGGAACCAATTAAATAATCTGAATACATAAGAAAATATATAAGAATAAAATAAAAGTGAAAATAAGACAAACAAATATCCACAAAACAAACTTGTTACACTCTCATCAACCTCAACAGATCTTTTTCATTATAAGACCAAGACATGATTGTTCTGGCCTTGGCCCCGTTAATTCTAGCCGTAGTACATTTCAAGAGAGCAATATCACATATATACGTAATCCATATGATGTGTACAGGAATGGGGGGTTCCAACCATATTTTAAGTGTTGTCTTTTTGGCTGCAGTGAGACCAGCCAAAAAAATAACTTGCAACTTTTCTTGTAGACTTGTAAGAATTTTGTGGTGTGTGGTTGTTCAATAGGTTGCATCACTTTACACATTGCTCCTTTAACTTATGTTCACTCAGAAAATCAAAACAAAACAAGCAATCTGACCAGGCATGCTCAAACTTGGACAAAATGGAGATATATGTTTTTCTTTGCACAGTGACAATATGGTGGGTGAGTTTTCTGTTTGTTTACATTAACATCTGTTTACATTTGATTGCTTTTATAAACAGAAATAACACTTAATGATAAAGTACCCATAATCCAATATCACAATCAGGAACGTTTAGCTGACTGTTAAGTGCCATATAAATAGTTATGGTTAATAACTGTATCGTCCTTTCTTGTTCTGTGGACAAAACTATTTAAATACAAGCCCGAAGCAGCCAGTCTGGCTAAACTGCTTACTCAAATAAACAAACATTACTCACTGCTTCCCCTAAAGGTGTTAATACAACTGATGCATGTTACTTTTGTTGTTTGTGTAAGAATTATGATTTATCTCAGAGATTATGCTTTTATTTACATTTATTGGCTCCGTCTCAGTCACTGAACATGCACCCAGTTCACATTTGTTTGTTTTGTTGTGAAGTCAGCATATGATTCTGAAATCTAAAGGCTGCTAGTCGAGCTCCACTTAAATAACCATGATTGGCTCAAATAATGGCAGTTGGGCAGTTATGTAAACATAGCAACCGGCCTGAAGGTGTAATTGATGCCAGAAGTTTACAAATGCAAAAAGCTTTGCATGTGTTTTTGACAACATGCTCTTTATGCACATGCATGCCTGCAAAACGCATTAGTTTCCTCTGCGGGTAGGAGAGTGATGCATGCATGTTTTTGTGATGTTTGTGAGTGAGATGCAGTACACCCTGGAGGCCTCTCTCTCTCTCTCTCTCCCTCCTCTCTCTCTCTCTGTCTCCCTGGCTGTGAAACTTGAGCTAGGGGTCCAAATTTAGCGGCGCCGGACGAGTGGTCAGGACGCAGGACAGATGGGACAGCAGGCCACTCTGCAGCTACTGCACAGCACCCTGACTGGCTCACTGTAGAGCACTCCAGCCAAGCTACGGAACAGAAAAGACAGAAAATAAAAAGAGGAAAGAAACAGAGAGGTTCAGAACTACTGGAACGAGACGTCTCTTTCACCCCCCGACACACAATACTTCAGAGAAACTGGACTATTTAGACTGGGAGTTTGTGGAAAAAAATTTAGAGGTAAGAGAAAGTTATTTTCAGTTTTTAGGTCAGCACCATAAAAAAATCCCAAGTTCTAAAAGAAGAACATTCTAGTTATACTTATATAATTAGAATTGATACCTTTATAATGATACTCATTTCAGTTTAGAGGGGAATGTGTGATATACCTGGTAGTCTTTCAGTGAATTGATAGGAGTTTAAGACGTTGTGTTCAGTTTGTTTGGTTTTAGTGTTTGCAGTAAGCTGGGCAGTGAGCTGTGGTCATATTAAACGTCATAAGCATTTTAGTATAAATATGTCTAAATGATATTTATTTAAATATGTACAATGTGTTCTAATACCATTCATTGAGCTTTAAAAAGAAGAACCTGCCTGTCAAGCTGTCAGTGAGGGCTTTTTAGATTTCGTCGCATGACTGTTGATCTGTCAGCCAAATTTTCCAGCATGTATTATTCTGTACTGCTGCACATATGCCTTTATTTCCACATAAATAATGGAGATAGGGTTTAAAATGAGTGTGCGTGTGCATGTCTTTCCTCTGCGGGTGGGGAGGAGTGTGAAGCTGTGAGACGTAGCCCTCAGGGATTAAAAATAACAACAGCTGGCCTTCAGGTCGCCATGCTGGAGAGAATGTTACACCGTCACATCTCTCTCCACACACATATACACCAACTCTTACCTTTACTGTTAACACCATGACCCCTATCAAATATTTACACTGTAAATTTCCTACATCTATGAGCTGTATAGCTCACAAATGGAGAGGTGATACTAGCCACGTTTGCTTGGAGGCAATTGCTGCATGTGGTACAGACTCTTATCTACAGCACTGTGTAAATATCAGAGACCAGAGAAAAGCTTGTCATGACAACTGACATCACTATATAAATGTTTATAAATAAATGCTTAATCTAGTAGGCATAATTTGCTATAAAGGTAAAGTTTGCACATTTTATGAATAGCCTGATGTCCTTTGGAATAAGCATCACTAAACATTTTTGTTACTGCGGTTATGACACTTGTCAAACGTATGTAGGTGTCATGCATCCTTATTAACAGTACCCTTTTTTTGGATTCATATGTGGAGATTGGAAAGAAGGTAAAAGAAAGTGGGAAAGTTTAAGAACATATGTGAAAAAAACAGGACTTTACTAAACTGAGTATTAAAAATAATTAAATAATGGCAATAAAATGTTCTTTTAATCTGGCAAGATCTTTCAGACCACTAAACACTATGGTATAAAGGCATGTGTAACGGGCAAAAAGCTGTTACTGAGAAAAATAAAAAAAATCACATGAAGAAGCTGTTGGCATTGTCAGAACAATGGACTTGTGTTTAGGATTACTTGGATCATGTCAAGGAGAAAATGCAACCAGACTGAAGCATGAAGCTGTGATTTCCTGTCTTAAAAAAGTGGAAGTAATAATAAAGGCACTGAGTAGACAAAGTCGATGCAATGGCTGTTTTGACAGTAATGAAGGGTGGTCTTTGAAGTCAAAGCACTCCTTTAATCCTGCCCTCAAGTAACTTTAATATGAGCACAGCACATTTACATCAGAATTTCAGCACAACAAATGCAAGAAAAACATAGACAGGTTTGAGGTGACACTACCATATAGCAAGCCTCTTCCATATAAAACCTTTTACTGATTTATTTACTGGTTATTTTGTCGTAAATAAAATGTGCAGGTGTGAAAAACCTTTTAAAGAGGCTCTAAAGACCCCCCTGGAGGTCCATGTTTTTAAGATCGATATATAAGATAATATAGGATAAGCTAAGATAAGAAAATTCTTTATTTAATCCCACAGTGGGGAAATACACAGTGTCACAACAGCAAGGGGATAGCAAGGCAGTACAAAAATAGATAAATAAACAGTTTATACAATATTAATAAAAAGGAGAATATATTTGCAAATAATTGCATGTTGCCTCTTAATTGCACATAGGGGAATGTTACACTGAAAAAAAAATGTAAATATATATAAAAATATATAATATATAAATAATATATAATATAAATAAAATAGTATATAAAATATATATAAATGCAAAAAGTTGTGTCCAGGTGTGTCAACACTCCTTCTAACCTTAGCAAGAGTGGGTGAAGCTAAACTGCTGAATTTAGGTTTAAATGTAAGGACACTGTTTTTTTCTGACATCACAAAAACGTAGTTTCTTTAGAGCTCAGTTTACGTGTAGGACTGTATGGCATGTAGAGGGAACAACATGTTTTAAAAATTCCAATAATGTTTACACACTACATCAAATCCTTTATTGTAAAAACAGAGAGGGGGTTCAGTTTTCTGTGATGGGGGCCTTTGAGTTTTAGTTTAAAGTTCTGACGTTCTTTTCTAGCTCTGAGGTTCTTTTCCAGAAACTTATATTTCTAAGAACGTACACTTTTTGGACATATGCGTCCTGGCTCACATAGTGGAAGAAGCATATTTGAGTCACAAGTGCCACCTCCCCACCTCCTCCTCCTGCATGATTGCGTCCACACCTAATATATATTCTCTCAGAGACATGATATGTTTGGTAGAGAGACAGCTACCTTTGCAGCGCTCTTTCAGTTTCATACTAAAGTTTCACCAACGTGCGGTATGTCCAGCCAAACACTTTAACTGGGCTAAGATGAAGGTAACTTTCCACAAATGATTGATTAGGAATGTGAGGGGATCTGTCTCTGTCAGGGTATTTGGTGTATGGTTATGCAGTCTCATGAAGGAGGGGAAATAAGTTTTATTAGTCTGTTAATGTATATGTGTGATGTATTTATGTTTTGAGTCATACTGACAGTAGTGACTATATTTTACTGCAGCATTACCTTCAAACAGTGACAGTGCAGTGCAGTGTGCAAATGTACAATAGATTTACCTGGAGTTGGTTTAGGGGTGAGTGACGTTATGCTAACTGTATATACAGGCGCCGTGGCAAAGGTAGGCACTGAGAGAGCATTTCTTCAACTGTTCATCTACAGTGATAGCACAAAACAAACGTTTGGTTAGGGTCCTCCTGGGTTGGGTGAAAAAACAGAAAACATGTATACTGTATTGTAAAAAAATATAAAAATATCTGTATTGTATTAGCAACCCATAGTGTGTGTACAGTAAATCTACAAGAGTTTGTATATAACATTTTATTTTATAACATTGTTATACTTTCAATGTTAGATAATGTAAAGAGAAAATATTCCAGTCTTTTTTTGTGCACTTCTATTGATCGTTCATCATGAAATTTCCACACGGTGTAAAGGTCAGCTGCTGCGTTCAGATGATGTCAAACACTAAAAATCGGAAACTGGTTTTAAGACAATATATTATAAACAGATAGAGGAGAGCGGCATAGCATGGGGTAAAATGTAACATGGATATTTTATAGAGTTCTAAAGGTATAATTAATAATAATAATATTAGTAATAATATTAATACTTAATAATCATAATAATTCAGGTATAATTCTTTTTGGTGTTCTCATTCTTTCGTAGCAACTTCATCTCTGAATTTGCACAGTAATTAATATTAGATAACAGATATTTCCTGAGATTCAATGTTTTTTTGGCAGAGTTGCAGACTTTATCACCCTCTTGGTGACAGCTTATTATACCATTAAGAAAAATGTAAGAACAATTTTTTTGCAAATACATGTAATAAAACCAGTCTAATATATCATCATATATATCTAATATATCATATTCAGAGCCATGTACCGACCTGTAAATGATTCCAAAATAAATCAGAAAGCTGTATAGCATCAAGAAAATTAATCCAGAAACAAAAAAACCCATCAAACATGTTACATTTATTTCTATATTTTACAGATGAGCATACATGATATTATATTAATAAATAAATTATTTGTCACTTGATAACTTCTTGTTCCCAAAAACACTTTAAACACTGAATAAAACAACTGTAATATGCCTAGAATGTTTTAGTTTACACCCAGTGGCTGACTGTTGTGATTAAATGTTGCTCTATGATGGTTTTAGGAACCTGTGGTTCCTCTTAAATTTCTTAAGAGAAATAGCATTAGACAAAAAAGACAAGAGGGATCAGTTACAGATAAAGTGTACTAAAACGTTTGACTGGTAGTGATTTAAAACGTTTGGCTGGTAGTGTACTAAAACGTTTGACTGGTAGTGATTTAAAACGTTTGACTGGTAGTGTACTAAAACATTTGACTGGTAGTGATTTAAAACGTTTGGCTGGTAGTGTACTAAAACGTTTGACTGGTAGTGATTTAAAACGTTTGGCTGGTAGTGTACTAAAACGTTTGACTGGTAGTGATTTAAAACGTTTGGCTGGTAGTGTATCTAAAACGTTTGACTGGTAGTGATTTAAAACGTTTGACTGGTAATGATTTAAAACGTTTGGCTAATAGTGTACCTAAAACGTTTGACTGGTAGTGATTTAAAACCTTTGGCTGGTAGTGTACTAAAACGTTTGACTGGAAGTGATTTAAATCGTTTGGCTGGTAGTGTATCTAAAACGTTTGACTGGTAGTGATTTAAAATGTTTGGCTGGTAGTGATCTAAAACGTTTGACTGGTAGTGTACTAAAACGTTTGACTGGTAGTGTACTAAAACGTTTGGCTGGTAGTGTACTAAAACGTTTGGCTGGTAGTGATCTAAAGCGTTTCACTGGTAGTGATTTAAAATGTTTGACTGGTAGTGATCTAAAACGTTTGACTGGTAGTGTTCTAAAACGTTTGACTGGTAGTGATCTAAAACGTTTGACTGGTAGTGTACTAAAACGTTTGGCTGATAGTGTATCTAAAACGTTTGACTGGTAGTGTATTAAAACGTTTGAGTGGTAGTGATTTAAAACGTTTGACTGATAGTGAATCTAAAACATTTGACTGGTAATGTACTATAACGTTTCACTGGTAGTGATCTAAAACGTTTGACTGGTAGTGTACTAAAACGTTTGGCTGGTAATGTATCTAAAACGTTTGACTGGTAGTGTACTAAAAGGTTTGACTGGTAGTGATTTAAAACGTTTGACTGGTAGTGATCTAAAACATTTGACTGGTAGTGATTTTAAATGTTTGACTGGTAGTGATCTAAAGCGTTTGACTGGTAGTGATCTAAAACGTTTGACTGGTAGTGATTTAAAATGTTTGACTGGTAGTGATCTAAAACGTTTGACTGGTAGTGATTTAAAACGTTTAACTGGTAGTGATCTAAAACGTTTGACTGGTAGTGATCTAAAACGTTTGACTGGTAGTGTATCTAAAACGTTTGACTGGTAGTGATTTAAAACATTTGACTGGTAGTGTACTAAAACGTTTGACTGGTAGTAATCTAAAACGTTTGACTGGTAGTGATCTAAAACGTTTGACTGGTAGTGATCTAAAACGTTTGACTGGTAGTGTAGTAAAACGTTTAACTGGTAGTGATCTAAAACGTTTGACCGGTAATGATCTAAAATGTTTGACCGGTAGTGATTTAAAAGTTTGATTGGTAGTGATCTAAAACGTTTAGCTGGTAGTGTACTAAAACGTTTGACTGGTAGTGATCTAAAAAATTTAACTGGTAGTGTACTAAAACGTTTGACTGGTAGTGATCTAAAACATTTAACTGGTAGTGTACTAAAATGTTTAACTGGTAGTGTACTAAAATGTTTGACTGGTAGTGATCTAAAACGTTTGGCTGGTAGTGTACTAAAACGTTTGACTGGTAGTAATCTAAAACGTTTGGCTGGTAGTGTATCTAAAACGTTTGACTGATAGTGTTCTAAAATGTTTGACTGGTAGTGATCTAAAACGTTTGACTGGTAGTGTATCTAAAACGTTTGACTGGTAGTGATTTAAAATGTTTGACTGGTAGTGATCTAAAACATTTGACTGGTAGTGTAGTAAAACGTTTAACTGGTAGTGATCTAAAACATTTGACTGGTAATGATCTAAAACGTTTGACCGGTAGTGATTTAAAAGTTTGATTGGTAGTGATCTAAAACGTTTAACTGGTAGTGATCTAAAACGTTTAACTGGTAGTGTACTAAAACGTTTGGCTGGTAGTGATCTAAAACATTTGACTGGTAGTGTACTAAAACGTTTGACTGGTAGTGATCTAAAACATTTAACTGGTAGTAATCTAAAACGTTTAACTGGTAGTGATCTAAAACGTTTAACTGGTAGTGTACTAAAACGTTTGACTGGTAGTGATCTAAAACATTTAACTGGTAGTGTACTAAAACGTTTAACTGGTAGTGTACTAAAATGTTTGACTGGTAGTGATCTAAAATGTTTGGCTGGTAGTGTACTAAAACGTTTGACTGGTAGTAATCTAAAACGTTTGACTGGTAGTGTACTAAAACGTTTGACTGGTAGTGATCTAAAACATTTGGCTGGTAGTGTACTGAAACGTTTGACTGGTAGTGATCTAAAACGTTTGGCTGGTAGTGTTCTAAAACGTTTGACTGGTAGTGATCTAAAACGTTTGACTGGTAGTGATCTAAAACATTTGGCTGGTAGTGTACTAAAGCGTTTGGCTGGTAGTGATCTAAAACGTTTGACTGGTAGTGATCTAAAACGTTTGACTGGTAGTGTACTAAAACGTTTGACTGGTAGTGATCTAAAACGTTTGACTGGTAGTGTACTAAACTGTTTGGCTGGTAGTAATCTAAAACGTTTGACTGGTAGTGATCTAAAACATTTGGCTGGTAGTGTACTAAAGCGTTTGGCTGGTAGTGATCTAAAACGTTTGGCTGGTAGTGTACTAAAACGTTTGACTGGTAGTGATCTAAAACGTTTGACTGGTAGTGATTTAAAATGTTTGACTGGTAGTGATCTAAAACATTTGACTGGTAGTGTAGTAAAACGTTTAACTGGTAGTGATCTAAAACGTTTGACTGGTAATGATCTAAAACGTTTGACCGGTAGTGATTTAAAAGTTTGATTGGTAGTGATCTAAAACGTTTAACTGGTAGTGATCTAAAACGTTTAACTGGTAGTGTACTAAAACGTTTGGCTGGTAGTGATCTAAAACATTTGACTGGTAGTGTACTAAAACGTTTGACTGGTAGTGATCTAAAACATTTAACTGGTAGTAATCTAAAACGTTTAACTGGTAGTGATCTAAAACGTTTAACTGGTAGTGTACTAAAACGTTTGACTGGTAGTGATCTAAAACATTTAACTGGTAGTGTACTAAAACGTTTAACTGGTAGTGTACTAAAATGTTTGACTGGTAGTGATCTAAAATGTTTGGCTGGTAGTGTACTAAAACGTTTGACTGGTAGTAATCTAAAACGTTTGACTGGTAGTGTACTAAAACGTTTGACTGGTAGTGATCTAAAACGTTTGGCTGGTAGTGTACTAAAACGTTTGACTGGTAGTGATCTAAAACGTTTAACTGGTAGTGTACTAAAATGTTTGACTGGTAGTGATCTAAAATGTTTGGCTGGTAGTGTACTAAAACGTTTGACTGGTAGTAATCTAAAACATTTGACTGGTAGTGTACTAAAACGTTTGACTGGTAGTGTACTAAAGTGTTTGACTGGTAGTATTCTAAAACCTTTGACTGGTAGTGTACTAAAACGTTTGACTGGTAGTGATCTAAAACGTTTGACTGGTAGTGTACTAAAACGTTTGACTGGTAGTGATCTAAAATGTTTGACTGGTAGTGATCTAAAATGTTTGACTGGTAGTGTACTAAAACGTTTGACTGGTAGTGATCTAAAACGTTAGGCTGGTAGTGTACTAAAACGTTTGGCTGGTAGTGTACTAAAACGTTTGGCTGGTAGTGTACTAAAACGTTTGACTGGTAGTGTACTAAAACGTTTGACTGGTAGTGTACTAAAACGTTTGGCTGGTAGTGTACTAAAACGTTTGGCTGGTAGTGTACTAAAACGTTTGACTGGTAGTGTATCTAAAACGTTTGGCTGGTAGTGTACTAAAACGTTTGGCTGGTAGTGTACTAAAACGTTTGGCTGGTAGTGTACTAAAACGTTTGGCTGGTAGTGATCTAAAACGTTTGGCTGGTAGTGTACTAAACTGTTTGGCTGGTAGTAATCTAAAACGTTTGACTGGTAGTGATCTAAAACGTTTGACTGGTAGTGTACTAAAACGTTTGACTGGTAGTGATCTAAAATGTTTGACTGGTAGTGATCTAAAATGTTTGACTGGTAGTGTACTAAAACGTTTGACTGGTAGTGATCTAAAACGTTAGGCTGGTAGTGATCTAAAACGTTTGACTGGTAGTGTATCTAAAACGTTAGGCTGGTAGTGATCTAAAACGTTTGACTGGTAGTGTATCTAAAACGTTTGGCTGGTAGTGTACTAAAACGTTTGGCTGGTAGTGTACTAAAACGTTTGGCTGGTAGTGTACTAAAACGTTTGGCTGGTAGTGACCTAAAGCGTTTGGCTGGTAGTGTACTAAACTGTGTGGCTGGTAGTGATCTAAAACATTTGGCTGGTAGTGTACTAAAGCGTTTGGCTGGTAGTGATCTAAAACGTTTGGCTGGTAGTGTACTAAAACGTTTGACTGGTAGTGTACTAAAACGTTTGACTGGTAGTGATCTAAAACGTTTGACTGGTAGTGATCTAAAATGTTTGACTGGTAGTGTACTTAAACGTTTGACTGGTAGTGATCTAAAATGTTAGGCTGGTAGTGATCTAAAACGTTTGACTGGTAGTGTATCTAAAACGTTTGGCTGGTAGTGATCTAAAACGTTTGACTGGTAGTGTAATAAGCCGTTTGACTGGTAGTGATCTAAAACGTTAGGCTGGTAGTGATCTAAAATGTTTGACTGGTAGTGTATCTAAAACGTTTGGCTGGTAGTGTTCTAAAACGTTTGACTGGTAGTGATCTAAAACGTTTGACTGGTAGTGTACTAAAACGTTTGACTGGTAGTGATCTAAAACGTTTGGCTGTTAGTGATCTAAAACGTTTGACTGGTAATGATCTAAAACATTTGACTGTTAGTGATCTAAAACGTTTGGCTGTTAGTGATCTAAAACGTTTGACTGGTAGTGATCTAAAACGTTTGACTGGTAGTGTATCTAAAACGTTTGGCTGGTAGTGATTTAAAACGTTTGGCTGGTAGTGTACTAAAACGTTTGGCTGGTAGTGATCTAAAACGTTTGGCTGGTAGTGATCTAAAACGTTTGGCTGGTAGTGTACTAAAACGTTTGGCTGGTAGTGATCTAAAACATTTGACTGGTAGTGTATCTAAAACATTTGGCTGGTAGTGTACTGAAACGTTTGACTGGTAGTGATCTAAAACGTTTGGCTGGTAGTGTTCTAAAACGTTTGACTGGTAGTGATCTAAAACATTTGACTGGTAGTGATCTAAAACATTTGGCTGGTACTGTACTAAAGCGTTTGGCTGGTAGTGATCTAAAACGTTTGACTGGTAGTGATCTAAAACGTTTGACTGGTAGTGTACTAAAACGTTTGACTGGTAGTGATCTAAAACGTTTGACTGGTAGTGATCTAAAACGTTAGGCTGGTAGTGATCTAAAACATTTGGCTGGTAGTGTACTGAAACGTTTGACTGGTAGTGATCTAAAACGTTTGGCTGGTAGTGTTCTAAAACGTTTGACTGGTAGTGATCTAAAACGTTTGACTGGTAGTGATCTAAAACATTTGGCTGGTAGTGTACTAAAGCGTTTGGCTGGTAGTGATCTAAAACGTTTGACTGGTAGTGATCTAAAACGTTTGACTGGTAGTGTACTAAAACGTTTGACTGGTAGTGATCTAAAACGTTTGACTGGTAGTGTACTAAACTGTTTGGCTGGTAGTAATCTAAAACGTTTGACTGGTAGTGATCTAAAACATTTGGCTGGTAGTGTACTAAAGCGTTTGGCTGGTAGTGATCTAAAACGTTTGGCTGGTAGTGTACTAAAACGTTTGACTGGTAGTGATCTAAAACGTTTGACTGGTAGTGATTTAAAATGTTTGACTGGTAGTGATCTAAAACATTTGACTGGTAGTGTAGTAAAACGTTTAACTGGTAGTGATCTAAAACGTTTGACTGGTAATGATCTAAAACGTTTGACCGGTAGTGATTTAAAAGTTTGATTGGTAGTGATCTAAAACGTTTAACTGGTAGTGATCTAAAACGTTTAACTGGTAGTGTACTAAAACGTTTGGCTGGTAGTGATCTAAAACATTTGACTGGTAGTGTACTAAAACGTTTGACTGGTAGTGATCTAAAACATTTAACTGGTAGTAATCTAAAACGTTTAACTGGTAGTGATCTAAAACGTTTCACTGGTAGTGTACTAAAACGTTTGACTGGTAGTGATCTAAAACATTTAACTGGTAGTGTACTAAAACGTTTAACTGGTAGTGTACTAAAACGTTTGACTGGTAGTGATCTAAAATGTTTGGCTGGTAGTGTACTAAAACGTTTGACTGGTAGTAATCTAAAACGTTTGACTGGTAGTGTACTAAAACGTTTGACTGGTAGTGATCTAAAACATTTGACTGGTAGTGTACTAAAACGTTTGACTGGTAGTGTACTAAAGTGTTTGACTGGTAGTATTCTAAAACCTTTGACTGGTAGTGTACTAAAACGTTTGACTGGTAGTGATCTAAAACGTTTGACTGGTAGTGTACTAAAACGTTTGACTGGTAGTGATCTAAAATGTTTGACTGGTAGTGATCTAAAATGTTTGACTGGTAGTGTACTAAAACGTTTGACTGGTAGTGATCTAAAACGTTAGGCTGGTAGTGATCTAAAACGTTTGACTGGTAGTGTATCTAAAACGTTAGGCTGGTAGTGATCTAAAACGTTTGACTGGTAGTGTATCTAAAACGTTTGGCTGGTAGTGTACTAAAACGTTTGGCTGGTAGTGTACTAAAACGTTTGGCTGGTAGTGTACTAAAACGTTTGGCTGGTAGTGACCTAAAGCGTTTGGCTGGTAGTGTACTAAACTGTTTGGCTGGTAGTGATCTAAAACATTTGGCTGGTAGTGTACTAAAGCGTTTGGCTGGTAGTGATCTAAAACGTTTGGCTGGTAGTGTACTAAAACGTTTGACTGGTAGTGTACTAAAACGTTTGACTGGTAGTGATCTAAAACGTTTGACTGGTAGTGATCTAAAATGTTTGACTGGTAGTGTACTTAAACGTTTGACTGGTAGTGATCTAAAATGTTAGGCTGGTAGTGATCTAAAACGTTTGACTGGTAGTGTATCTAAAACGTTTGGCTGGTAGTGATCTAAAACGTTTGACTGGTAGTGTATCTAAAACGTTTGGCTGGTAGTGTTCTAAAACGTTTGACTGGTAGTGATCTAAAACGTTTGACGGGTAGTGTACTAAAACGTTTGACTGGTAGTGATCTAAAACGTTTGGCTGTTAGTGATCTAAAACGTTTGACTGGTAATGATCTAAAACATTTGACTGTTAGTGATCTAAAACGTTTGGCTGTTAGTGATCTAAAACGTTTGACTGGTAGTGATCTAAAACGTTTGACTGGTAGTGTATCTAAAACGTTTGGCTGGTAGTGATTTAAAATGTTTGGCTGGTAGTGTACTAAAACGTTTGGCTGGTAGTGATCTAAAACGTTTGGCTGGTAGTGATCTAAAACGTTTGGCTGGTAGTGATCTAAAACGTTTGGCTGGTAGTGATCTAAAACGTTTGGCTGGTAGTGATCTAAAACGTTTGACTGGTAGTGTACTAAAACGTTTGACTGGTAGTGATCTAAAACGTTTGGCTGGTAGTGTTCTAAAACGTTTGACTGGTAGTGATCTAAAACATTTGACTGGTAGTGTACTAAAACGTTTGACTGGTAGTGATCTAAAACATTTGACTGGTAGTGTATCTAAAACATTTGGCTGGTAGTGTACTGAAACGTTTGACTGGTAGTGATCTAAAACGTTTGGCTGGTAGTGTTCTAAAACGTTTGACTGGTAGTGATCTAAAACATTTGACTGGTAGTGATCTAAAACATTTGGCTGGTAGTGTACTAAAGCGTTTGGCTGGTAGTGATCTAAAACGTTTGACTGGTAGTGATCTAAAACGTTTGACTGGTAATGTACTAAAACGTTTGACTGGTAGTGATCTAAAACGTTTGACTGGTAGTGATCTAAAACGTTAGGCTGGTAGTGATCTAAAACATTTGGCTGGTAGTGTACTGAAACGTTTGACTGGTAGTGATCTAAAACGTTTGGCTGGTAGTGTTCTAAAACGTTTGACTGGTAGTGATCTAAAACGTTTGACTGGTAGTGATCTAAACATTTGGCTGGTAGTGTACTAAAGCGTTTGGCTGGTAGTGATCTAAAACGTTTGACTGGTAGTGATCTAAAACGTTTGACTGGTAGTGTACTAAAACGTTTGACTGGTAGTGATCTAAAACGTTTGACTGGTAGTGATCTAAAACGTTAGGCTGGTAGTGATCTAAAACGTTTGACTGGTAGTGTATCTAAAACGTTTGGCTGGTAGTGATCTAAAACGTTTGACTGGTAGTGTAGTAAGCCGTTTGACTGGTAGTGATCTAAAACATTAGGCTGGTAGTGATCTAAAATGTTTGACTGGTAGTGTATCTAAAACGTTTGGCTGGTAGTGTTCTAAAACGTTTGACTGGTAGTGATCTAAAACGTTTGACTGGTAGTGTACTAAAACGTTTGACTGGTAGTGATCTAAAACGTTTGGCTGTTAGTGATCTAAAACGTTTGACTGGTAGTGATCTAAAACATTTGACTGGTAGTGATCTAAAACGTTTGGCTGTTAGTGATCTAAAACGTTTGACTGGTAGTGATCTAAAACGTTTGGCCGGTAGTGACCTAAAACGTTTGGCTGGTAGTGATTTAAAACGTTTGGCTGGTAGTGTACTAAAACGTTTGGCTGGTAGTGATCTAAAACGTTTGGCTGGTAGTGATCTAAAACGTTTGGCTGGTAGTGATCTAAAACGTTTGGCTGGTAGTGATCTAAAACGTTTGACTGGTAGTGTACTAAAACGTTTGACTGGTAGTGATCTAAAACGTTTGGCTGGTAGTGTTCTAAAACGTTTGACTGGTAGTGTACTAAAACGTTTGACTGGTAGTGATCTATAACGTTTGACTGGTAGTGATCTAAAACGTTTGGCCAGTAGTGATCTAAAACGTTTGGCTGGTAGTGATCTAAAACGTTTGGCTGGTAGTGTACTAAAACATTTGGCTGGTAGTGATCTAAAACGTTTGGCTGGTAGTGTACTAAAACGTTTGGCTGGTAGTGTACTAAAACGTTTGACTGGTAGTGATCTAAAACGTTTGGCTGGTAGTGTACTAAAACGTTTGGCTGGTAGTGATCTAAAACGTTTGGCTGGTAGTGTTCTAAAACGTTTGGCTGGTAGTGTACTAAAACGTTTGACTGGTAGTGTATCTAAAACGTTTGGCTGGTAGTGTACTAAAACGTTTGACTGGTAGTGATCTAAAACGTTTGGCTGGTAGTGATCTAAAACGTTTGGCTGGTAGTGTACTAAAACGTTTGGCTGGTAGTGATCTAAAACGTTTGGCTGGTAGTGATCTAAAACGTTTGGCTCGTAGTGTACTAAAACGTTTGGCTGGTAGTGATCTAAAACGTTTGGCTGGTAGTGTATTTAAAAGGTTTGGCTGGTAGTGTACTAAAACGTTTGGCTGGTAGTGTACTAAAACGTTTGGCAGGTAGTGTTCTAAATAGTTTGGCTGGTAGAGAATTAAAACATTTGATTGGTAATAATCTTAAACCGCTAACAGGTAGTGTTCTTAAACAGTTGACTGGTAGTGTATATTTTTCCTATGGGCATGTGCACTTTTGTTAAATATGACAGCAATTATTAATATGAGAAGTGATTTAAAACATTTAAATTGTAGTGTAAACAAGTCGAGTTTAAGTCTATTTTTACACAACATGAACTAGAATACTGATTGTCCTGAACAGAAGAGTCATTTCATAAATTAAGAGGGTGAGGAATTGTTTTGAATGCCAGTCATGCCCTCTTGGGCTGATAGAGCTATTTGGTTAATGCCCATCAGCTGTGCCCACAGAATCTCTGAGTCATCATACAACAACTGCTTGTGATATGCCACTGAGTGTATGTTTACTGGTATTGCTGTCTATGAGTATGAACATGCAAAGCTCTTCAGTGTTCACTGTTTATTGTAAGCTCGTAATGTGAACATGAAATGTTTATTATTTATAATTCTTATATTTTTATATTATTATTTATTTATAATATAAAAATTAAGTCATTTTCATTGCACAGTTCACTAATTAAACACATAAAAATACCAGCACACCATCAACATCTCTTTAAACTTTACAACTTGTCTTGTGTCAGTTGTTTACATGTCCCGGTGTACATGTGTTGCAGGATGCAGGACGGGAGCTGGAATGACACACTCCCCTTCTCTGTGCTACTAAAAGAGGGGCGCCCACCAGGGGCTATGTCTATGGAGGGGGATGGGGGCGTGTTTTCAGAGGCGTCCTCAGATGGCGAGGTTTACCTGGACTCCCTGGTGGAGTTTGAGGGGGCTGATGGGGACTTTCCAGAACTCTCTGCTTTCCTAAGCCAGGACGAGATTAACCGCAGTCTGGACCTGGCGCGAGAGGCTATGAGTGATACAAGTGACCCCAGTGACCTTGCCGAACCCCCAGCTGCTGCCCACCCCAAAGCACTTGATCAGGGCCTCTGCTTCCCATCATCTTCCCTTAACTCGACACCTCAGCTCCCAACCACCACAGAGCATCAGCCTCTCCACCCAGAGACCAAAGGTACAGTGCTTCCAGTTTCAGCAGGGATGCCAACATCAAGCCTGTCCGATGTTGCATCTGTTAAAGTCACGTCTAGCCAGAGCGTTCAGCTGAGCAGGCCCACTCAGGCTTGCTCTGTCCCTGGAGCCCCAGCCTCACCTGATAAGTTTGTCTGCCACAAGTCCATTATGCCCATGTACAAGCAAGAGCGCCCACGGCTTGTCCATGGAGGTCTGGAGCTCAACGAGCGCGCAGCTTCTGCCACTGAATTCTGCAGTCGTGCCGCCACCTTTATTGAGGAGCTCTCCTCTATCTTTAAAGGGTCTAACCGCTTGGAACGGCAAGGAGAAGAGGACTCCTCCTCACCTGACAGCGGTTACCTATCCCCAAGGAGCCATCGCTTGGCAGCGCAGCAGGCTCAGTCTTCTTCCTCATCATCATCCGTTTCATCAGGGCTCCAGCAGGAAGCACCTCTTAGAGGTCAAGCAGAAATGGAATCAGACATAGCTGGGACTGAGCATCAAGGTGGTGGGATCAGTGTGGAGGGGCCAATGGCTCCTCCACGGTTTACTCAGAAGCTAAAGAGCCAAGAGGTGGCAGAGGGGAGCCCCATTCGCCTGGAATGCCGGGTGACGGGTAACCCTCAGCCTCTAGTCAGGTAAGACAGTTATGGGCCTATCTTGCTGTGTTGCTAGCAGGACCTCTTTGAGAAACCAAGGCAAGATACTGTGGTGTTCAATTATGGCAGGTAACAGTGTAAAGGCAGCAAGTGTCTTTGGTAATTATTTCAAAATGGTATGTGTATTACTTACGTATGAAGTGAGATGCTTTAAAACAGAGCTAGATGGAGTAAACACCCAGTTCATCAAAACACCACTTGCTGTTCAGCTGCTTACCTGATATTCTGTTGACTATGTCTATGAGATCACCTTTTGGCTAGAGGGTGAGCTGTTAAACTACTGTAGCTTGGTGATTCGAGAGCAGAACGTTGGCATTTTCTCCTGGTAATACTGGAAGGTACTGTGTCAATCATCTATTAATAGAGGTATCGTTGCAAGGCAGTTGAGCCTTCTATTGGTACTACGCCAGAATCTTTCCCCTTGAAGGAAGCGATTCCTGGGTGTTAAACAATCTCACAACAGTGCTCACATATGCTCATTAAGGAACATCTTCTTCCATCGACATTGGTTTTCCACGTAGGTACGTTTTATAATTTTACTGCAGTACATCTGTTGCTCTGCATACTATGTTGTCCTGCATTTACCCCCACAGGACCACCACAAAGCAGGTATTATTTGGGTGGCTGATCATTCTCAGCACTGCAGTGACACTGACGTGGTGTGTGTTACGTTGGTACACAGCAGTGCTGCTGGAGATTTTAAGCACCTCAGTGTCACTGCTGGACTGAGAATAGCCCACCAACCAAAACTGTCCAGCCAACAATGTCCACTGTGCAGCATTCTCTGACCACAATGAACAGTGGATGACCAACACAAACTGTGCAGCCACAGATAAACTATTGTCTCTGACTTTCCACCTACAAGGTGGACCAACAATGTAGGAGTGTCTAATAGAGTGGGCATTGAATGGACACAGTGTTTGAAGACTCTAGCAGCACTGCTGTGTCTGATCCTCACGTACCAACGTAACGCACACTAACATGCCAGCTCCCACATATTACCTGCTCTGTGGTGGTCCTGTGGGGGTCCCGATCACTGTAAAACAGGGCAAAATGGGGCTAACAAAGTATGCAGAGAAACAAATGAACTATGGTCTGTAATTGTAGAACTACAAAATCTTAACTAAGTCTGATAAAATGGGGGTAGATACAAGGAGGTGTCTCTAATGAAGTGCTTTGTGTTTGTGTAGTTAAAAAGTCAATTGTTGTGACAGAAATTATTTGTCCAAACACACTAATCATGAAATCCGGATCCAATTAGCAAGATTCTTTAATTATTTGCAAGGCAAGCTTTTCCAAGGTATTTCTTTATGGGTCCTTGTCAAACATATCCATAGCTGAAGGCACACTATTCCAACTCTTGTCCAGTCAAATCAAGGACATTCCTTCTTGGAACACTATCAAGTGAAGTTCCTGAATGTGATCTAGTAATAGCAACGTGGCAGTGACACTTAACATTCTTTCTTTTTCTGCAACAGGGCATTGCAAGAGCTGAGCAGCTAAGAATTATGTCCTCAGGACACTCACGAATGTGCCAGTGGCATTAAGCAGGTCTAGAAGTTTGAGATAACGCTAATCTGCAGTGCGTGGGGTGGCTGCAAAAGCATGTGTATGTGTGTGTGTGCCAAAAAATGTTTGTTAGTACAACTGCTACTTGAGAAGGGATGTTCCACGTTGTGTGCTCATGGAAACCAATTAGATCTCAACGGGGATTGAGTAGTGGCATTTCAAATGCAGGTCGCAGAGGTCCTGTATAACGTGTTCATACTGACGACCCCCTGTTTAGAGTTCAGTAGTCATGCACGCTGGGACTACACTAAAAATACTACCTGCTCTTTTATGAAGGCTGAATGTTTCAAACATGTATATGCTGCACAAAAAGCACAGTAGCTAACACACTAAGCTTTCTGACTCATAACCATGCACATTAGACAGTATTACTTTATGTGTGTGGCTTCAGTTATCTAATCTGGCACATTAGTAATATTCTTTTCAGATTCTTCATCATGCCATGTGGTAAATTTCATCTCAGGGCATATAGGAGTTAAGCAGATAACAGCAGTGCAGTCTGTAAAAGCTTTCTGGTATCAGTGGAGCAGTCCAGTGGAAAAGTTCAAAAAGCCACAACAACCACCTTCTCAGCACTTCGTGTGGTTAACACTTTGACTCGATCTGTGTAATTATCAAGCCCTTTCATGAACTTGCAGTGTGGCAGAGATTAAGAATGTATGCAGTATGCACTTCATGGAGAATGTGGTTATGACCAAGGTTGGTAGAATGGAATAGTTATCATCATTCCTACTGTTCCCAGGAGGCCTTGCTGCTTTTTCAATCACCTAAAACTGAAAAAGTGGGCTAGAAATGTCAGATCTAATAAAAGAGTGCATATTTGGCAAATGGTTTGCAAGACTATAAAATGAGTGTTCATGATTCTAGATAGTAGAACCATTGTCTTTACTAAAGAACTCTTGAAGCACCATTTCTTCAAAGGTGGAGTGGGTGATTTATTTTAGAAACATCTTTGTTTTGTTTATGGTGGAATTTAAGGTAGATTTTTTGTTTGGATTGTTGTAAAAACTGGCTTAAATGTCCTGGTGATGTTTCTGAAGAGTTTCTAACGTATAGCAAAATGATCATATTCATTAGGCAGACTGATTGGTTGCTACAGATTCCTGTCTAATCTGTTCCAATGCTGACATTAATAGTAGCTATATCCCAGTAGCTATAAACTGCTATTTTCCATCAGCTTTAGAGGTAGTTCAAGTGAATTACACATTCATATTTCTATAACATTGATGAAATAGATTTAAATAGTATATAGTTTTTGTTGTACATGAATTTTTGATACCATGAAATCTGCAGTGCTGTCCATTTTGTCTTGTCTTAGCTATCATTGTGTACACCAAGGGTAGAGCCATGGGGCTGATCACAGGCCTATACAATCAAAAGGAGTAAGAATAATGATTATTCTTAAGATTATGGGATTTTGTGTTCAAATAGTGCTATCTTTGCATTATGACCATTATGACTTTCCATAGCATTCCTGAATGTGCAAGGTATAGTTCAATCCATCAGTCCCAAACTTTCTCATAATTATTGCTTGGTTGTTATCCTGTTGCTATCCCATTGCTATCAGCCAGTGCCTCAAGCCTTCAGTTCTTTATCAGCATGCCAGTGATTGAATTCGAAGCTCCATCTGTTGTCAAAAGATGGATAGAAAGAGAGATTTCTTTCCAGCTGTCTGAGAACTCAGTTGTGTTGTCTTCTCAGGGGTTGCTGTGCCTGTAGTGAACAGAACTTGTTTTCTATAGTGAAGGGTGCTGCAGTATTGGATAGGATTAAGTGAATCCAACATGTTGAAGTTAATGTTTGCACAGTTCTGCTATTGTTTTTTTTTTTTTTTATCACAAAAACGTTGGAATAGGGTAGTCAGATGATGGCACTGCTGTCAGCAGTAGGCCATAGCCTGTTGTTGGACATTGCAGGACATTATTGTATTTGAAAATTGGATCTACCAAGTTGGTCTATTTACTTTGTCACTGGCAGAGATGTATGCATTGTTTTGCAGTTTTCTAGTAAATCTGACCGCACACAGTGCTATTAATTAAAAAGATCTGAGTGCTGCCTGTGGAATGGCCACTAGGTGGTCGGCAGAAAGAAGCGATGGTGTTGACAACAGGTCTGAAGCTGAACGTCTGCCATCATGATAGTTGCGTAATGATAGGTGAGAAAGGCATGATTGGGCACCGTGGTGGGGGAGAGGTAAGTTAGATCTCTCCCTCTCTTAGTAACTCGCTGTCTTCCTGTCAATATAAATAGGCCCTGTCCGGCTGTGAGGAGCCTGCTCCTGGAATGTCCGCCATGCCATGACTTGACACTTTCCATCGCGTCCACCTCTCCACACCTTCTTAGGAAATATATAAGGAGTAAAGAGGGGAAGAGAAGAAAGAGGAGGGGGCAGGTTCATTACCTCTAAATAAGTCATACCGCTTGTGATGTGAAAGAACAGAATAGAAATCAGAGCAGATGTGAATACATTGTGCAGAGAGAAGTGAAATGTTCTCTTGGTATGTGTGTTTTCTGAGCTCAGTAGAGAAGTAGTTTAGTTTTTCAGCATGGTGCTATCTTTCTTACTCTCTAACTTACTCATTGTTATTATTACAGAAAACAGATTTAAGTAAGGCAGGTCAGTAAAAGGAAGGTTTAATAAAGTCCCGAGTTTATTCAGTCTGCAGTTATTGGGCTGTAGATGGCACTGTTGCATTCCAAATGTAAAGTTCAGTCCTGAACTATTCTCCCAGCACGGTTTACAACAGTGCACAGGACAAATGTTCAAGTCTTAGTCAAGAACTTACACAGCACCCAGGATTCTAACTGGAGTTAGTTTAGGACTAACTCTAAGCTCTCTAGAAGACAGACCGCAGTGAATGAATGTAGTAGTGGGTGCACTGATATGTTTTTGGCAGTTACATGTGATTTCTGATTGGGTCTTTAACAGTAAATAAAATTAATTATAATAAGAATTATAGGTTTTTCTAATTATAGGCAGTGCTAGTTGTTTACTAATCTGATGAAGATAATCATGGGTCAACCTGATTTAGCCAGAAAGTTACTCAAACCCCACCCCTCACCCAACGAGAGAAAATATTTTTTATACCATGTGTAACTTAAGAATATGCAACTTTCTTATTGTAATGTGTACTTTGCAACACTAATATGTTCCTAGTATGTTAAACTGAGCAAAAACAAATAAATGGCTTTAAGAGAGTTTTTGTTTTTCCTGATATATGTTGTAGGTAGTGGGTGTTACATGTTGTCGCTGTTGAAACAAAATATGTATCTCCAAATCTATAGCTTTACAGGAGAGAAAAAACATACATAACTTACAATGGAAGGTAATGGAACATAACAGTTATAATAATACAAAACATATAGATGCTATATTAATGTGATTATCACAGAAATACAATTTGCTGTGCATTATACATGTTAAACTGAGATATAAGTTAAAAAAAGTCATATAAGTTAGTTAAATAATTAGTGTAATATTTTGATATGGGGCTCAAAGCAAGCACTCCAGTCAACAAAAAGCCTGCCTCTTGAAGAAAAACTGTGTACTAAAGTGTATAGGAAAGCTTTTTAAAAGTTTAAGTTGTCTGTAAACACTGCACTTTTGTCAGCCTTGACAAAAAAGTCCAGACAGACCTTATCTTGATTTTTTCTTGCAAATCTTGACACCTCTATGCTGCGGTAAGCAATCTTATCTAGGGCTGGATTCAGGGTCCTAAGGAAAATGTCTTAAGAAAGAACATTTTCTTGAATTGTTTGTATATGTATCTTTCAGCATGTTATTCTTATTCTTTTCATTTTGAGATACTAATAACAAATAGAATTTCCAAAAACATTATGTTCTTAAATGTTTTCTTAACCTTACAATAGTCTCCCACTTCTCTTAGGCTATACGAGTAAAAATCTTTAAACAGTTATTGGTAATAGGACCTACATATATTAAAAGCATTGTGAGTGAAGTTTATCCTTAAAGTATAAGTGGTTTACATAAAGGAGGTATATGGAAAAGTATATGAGGCTTTAATCTGTGTTTTAGATGAAAACTTGAATGGGTTTCGGAGAGAGATGAAAACCAACAAAAGCCTCTGAATAGACAGGGCATTTCTTCACACCCTACCTTATTATATACTTCTGTGGCAATACCGACTCCTAGTAGATTGAGTCACATACCTCGCTGACAGGTTAACCAATAAGCTGCACTGAAAATTGCAGTATTGTAATATTGTAAGTGGTCACAGACTTTTTGCATCTGTAAATGGTAAGCTGTGAAATGCAGCATGATAGCCTAGTCTAGAAAATTTAATGAAAATAACTTACATTTTCTTAAAACAACATTTAAGAACTTCTTAGGTTTTTTCAGGAATTACATTTAAGAATATCCTTATGAACTCAGGAACATTAAGAACCATTGCTTGTTTATAACTTTATAAAGATTTTGTAAATGCAGTCCCTGGTTTCTAGTTTCAAACAAGTAAACAGAAAAGAACATTAAGATACTCTGAATTCTCTAAAAACACTAATTCACAAAAATAAACACTAAGATTCTCTGAAAGATTAAACATTCTGCTACTCTATTTCATTGCTCTGCGTCTTTAGATTGGAAGCTATTGACAAAATGTTCCACCTGAACGTGCTTTCCTGACACATATACTCTGCTGGAGAAAACTGAGCAGAGAAGACCATTTTAGAGCTCTGAGAGAGATCACCACCAAGAGTGCAACTCCATGATCTCAGTGCTGACTTCTTAGGAAGACAACGAGTAAAAATGGAAAGTGGTGGGGTAAACAGAGTGTGGCTTCTGCTCTCCATTTTAAACAGCACGTGGTGGCTCGGATAAACACGCTGATGAACATGGTGTTCTTTCCCTCCACTCAACTTCTCACTCTCTTTCTCTCTGTCTCTCTCTCTCCCTGTCTCTCTCTCTCTCTCTCTCTTTCTCTCTCTCTCTCTCTCTCTCTCTCTCTCTCTCTCTACCTCCTGATTATCCTGACATTCTGGAGAAGCATAAACTTACTGTACGTGCTAAAGTGCAGGTCTGTGATGAAGTTTGAATGAGTAAACAGTGACAGAAGACATTACAGGCCTTATAATTGACACGCTGCATGAAGCTTAGACAACAACATAGCGACTATACTAGGAGTTGCTATTTAATTAAAGGCTTAAGAACCTACATAAGTTAAACTAAAACCCAAGATAAAAAGGAACCTCCCGAGTTGTATAAGTTAGTTAAATAATAGGTACAATCTTACGATACTGGGCACAAAACAAGCACTCCAGTTAACAGGATTCATGAACATCACTGCAAAAGTGTATGTGGAAGCTCAATGCACAGGTATAAATCTGTTTTGATGTTTTGATGGAATTCTGCTCAATTCTCTTTAGATCTTTTGACTTTTCATCTCCCATACACTCTCTCATCACCCAGTTGGGCCTAAAGTGCAAAACCCTTATTCCACTGAATCCAATATTATCCTGTTTCCATGCTGTGTGTTGTAAAAGCTGTTGTGTACCAGTGGGTTCATTGTTGGTAGACCCTCAGCTGTGGTTAAAACATTCCTGGCACTTATTTCTCACTGGGCCTTTAATGATGAAGAAATTGAGCTCAAGTGACTCAGTAGTGCTGATCATAGGGTATAGAGTTGTAGAATGGATTGAACGCTGTAGTTGTAGTTAGTGGAGATGCTTCAGCAGTACAGTGACCTTCAGTGACCTTGGCAAAGATAACAAAGGCATGTTTTCATAATCAGTATGACGTTACACTGAAAATATGAGTGAAGTCTGACCTTCCAATGAGGTTAAGCTTTTCAAAGAAAAGAATGAACACAAAATGTGCAGTGTACATAGCGAAAGTGTCTACAAATGCCTATAGTAACGCATTATTTCTATAATTTTTTTAACTAAAAAACAAAACCCAACTTAATTGAAACATAACATTGATTTCTTTATATTGGTTCTAACAGGGGGCGGCACGGTGGTGTGGTGGTTACCACGGTCGCCTTACAGCAAGACGATCCGGGTTGGATTCCTGGTCCGGGCCGTTCTGTGTGGAGTTTGCATGTTCTCACCGTGCTTAAGTGGGTTTCCTCCCACGTGTCCAAAGACATGCAGTCAGGTTGATCAGTCACTCTAAAAAATTGCCCATAGGTGTAAGTGTTGGCCATGTGATGGACTGCCGAACTGTCCATGGTGTACCCCGCCATCGCCCAATGACACTGGGATTGGCTCCAGCCCCCCGTGACCCCGACTAGCAGGATTAAGCTGCAGATAATGGATGGATGGGTTCTAACAGGAACCAGGGGTCACAATGCCAATGTAGCCATTTTATTTACTGTAAAGACAACCTATAAAACTACATGTGAGTTTATGTCAGTTTTTATATGTGGTGTGATAAAATAGTGATACATTTGGGGCACTAGAACATTTGTACCTCTTCACCATGGGTGGATTTTTAATTTCGTAAATTCATTTTAGATCAAAAGCTTATCTAAAAACTGTCACAAAACTTATTTATAAGGATGTCGTTTCGTAGTTTTCTATCTGTTTCCGTCTGGTTATTAGGACTGCTGCAAAGAATTCTCACTAGAGAATTCTCTCGAGTGGTGCATTTCATATTAACCACCCCTAATTACTTTGTTTTCTTAATGATTGAGTTATGCAGACTTTTAAAAATCTTAAGAGTTCCTTTTTAATCTCATCTGGGTGGTCTAAATAGTCACAATATAACAGAACTTTACATTTTTACTGACCTCTTGAGAGACTGGGTTGGGTTACTATGGAGATGTGCTTCAGAGTTATAAAATGTGTGGCACCCTTAGTAAAGATTAGTAAACATCTCGCATCTTGAAAGCCCATCAAAGACTTATTGGGCTATAATGAACTACTACAAAGTTTCCTCAAATACTGGTTTCTTCTATTTTCATGAAAAGACACCTTTGCTTAGAAGTCTTTTTTTTTCAGTTCCGTCTGGGTAAACATATGCTATGCTGAGTTCCTCATATATATATATATATATATATATATATATATATATATATATATATATATATATATATATATATATATATATATATATATATACAAGAAGCCCAAAAAAACATCATTTGAACAGAAGATTTTATGTCACTTAGAGATCTTTCCACAGGCAGTCTGCAGCATACCAGAAAAGGCAGAGCAATGGACGTAACATTAGGGGAATAGCACTATAAGTAATAACTGTGTGTGTGTGTGTGTGTGTGTGTGTGAGAGAGGCCTCTTAATAACATGTAGCTCTTCTGTTCTTTGAAATGAAACACTGTAAGGTTAGGCTCTTGCTTATATGGGCCATTATAGAAAAAGAATATTACTATGGATGACCTCGTAGCGCTGCTTAATGCACTGAGCCCAGTCATTTGCAGGTGTGGAGAGATGCTGGGTTATGTAAGCTTTTGGCTCGGCATAGGGGCGGAGAGCTAAATTGTATTGTGGATTTGTGGGTTTATGGAGGTGTCGCTATAGATTAATGCTAGTGTGGTATGCACAGTGGAGTCTAAGAGTGTATGTGAGCATGTGTCACTAATACATCTTGGATGTCAGGAACTGATTTTCAGGAATTTAAAATGATTTACTTTGTCCTTCTGTGTATAAATGTGTGTGTGTGTGTGTGTGTGTGTGTGTGTGTGTGTTGACTCAAAACACTTTAATTTGGACTCTAGACTTTTTCTAGAAATTGTAAAGACTAAAGGGACAAACAAAACAGACTAAAATGAAACAAAGAATCTTAAAGGAGCCGCGTGTAACCCCACTAAACAGTTTAGCTTTTTGTTTCTTGTTGGATTTTTCCTGTTTTACCCCAAATGATTATGCAGTAACATTCTAACATTGACGAGGCTTGTAAGAACTGTGGCAAATAGTTTTAATGCTGATAACAGTTTTGATAAGGACATTTTACATTTTAATATTTAAGTTATCAAAATATCCTACCTGGAGTTTATGCACAGAGCTACCAATAAACAGTAGAACAAGAAGGATTCTTCTTCTTACTATGTGTTGCAACTATAGCACCACCAAGTTCGCTGTACAAATGTGAAAAGTGAAAGGCACTTATTAGAGCCAGTGTGTGGATTATCTGTTCTGGCCTACTTTAGAAACATTGCGGCTCTAGCGTTCGTTGGAAGACGATCAGCTCCTATGTAGATTTGAAGGCTCATTCTAAGCGATTCAAACGATTTGTAGTGACAGGCAATTTTATACACTAATGAAAACATAGTTTGGTGTACTGTATTTTATAGACAACATATGCCCCCCTAAATCTTGCACACTTCTCTTTTACTGCTAAAGAATGACACATTTCCTTTAAAGACTCACCTCTCTTACTTTACATGTCAATTTTGAAACAGTATGGTAGTCCGTGCTGGTTTTTCAAGCAGGAGCTAAACACAGCGGTTTTGTCTTTTAGAGGATTTTCTACAATGAAAGTCTCATTATTTGAAGCCTTTATATTGCTCTCATATTTTTATCAAGGTTTATTTATGTACAATGCAATGTCTGCTGCTAATAATGAGATTAAACTAAATTCGCTATTATATATATATAAGAGACTTGACTCTTAGACAGCCTCACAGACTCAAGGCTCAATTTGCACCAACGAGTCTCAACACTCGAATGAATCAGCTTGAGAACATCTCAGTGTAGATGTGCAATCAGTATGAGAAAAGCTGTACTGGTGTTCCTGCTGTGACTCCTGCAAGAAAGGTCTTGCAAGTATCTGCCTTTCATTGTGTGTGGAGGCATTACATCTACTGTACTTCACATCTGTTCCTCAGCATTGTGTTTCCTCAGGCAGTGCGGTTGAGTTATACAGTCATAGGAGAATTCCCCTTTAATGGAACATAATCACTGAGGTAATTTATTACCGTTATACACTAAAGCCATTCATCTCATCCATTGGGCTGGAAAGTGACCCAGGGACCTCAGTAACACTGCACAAATACATACACACAAACACACAGATAGACCTGAAATGCCGTTGGGAAGGACACAGAGAACTCAGCTGCTAATTATTCAACTGAAAAGCCAATGCAAATAAACACAAAGAAAATGATTTACCTTTCATGGTTCAAAGTCAACATGCAACAGCACATTCCATTGTTCTGAATGCTGTGGTAGTATTTAATCATATTTCTGAGTTCTGCCTGGGCATTAATTTACTCTTACCTTGCAATCAACTGTCGTGGAATGTGATTTGATCACAGCATGTCTGAGCACTTATTATATGTGGTGGAGGTAACCTAAAGTTGCTTTCTCTTCAGCAGTGATGATGTGGCAGAGTAGCCAGTCTGTAGGGGCAGTAAGTGGGACAATTTCTTTATGAAGGGAATGATTATTGCTGGCTAGTGCTGTAAAAGAGTGATGCACTGATTGATTCAGTTTTATACATTATTTGCACATAAATCAAATATATTACCTACGCACAGCCAGTACCACAAGTATGTGGAAAGATAACCTTTTTATAATTATATTTTAAAAATATTTTATATATGGAAAATTACATGCACAGATTTTACCCATTGTAAAAAAAAAATTATTGAGGTTAACTTAAAACAGCCCTATTTATGCTACTGACACAAATAACTTTATTGAATATGACACATATAACCTTGTAAGGCCTGAAGTAATCATTAAAATGTTAGTGGTACCAAACTTTCAGATTACAACATACGGCTTTACATAATATCATCGCACACACAGGCTCAAAAACAAGGTCTGATATGTAGGTCTCAAATGCAAAATCAACATTATACTGATGAAGACAGGATGGCAATAGTAGATCATTCACTTGCATCCTTCAGCAAATTTTGACTTGAGTTCTCTTTGAATACTTTTTTAACACGCTCGCAGATTCAACAGCTTCTGAAGGTCTAAAGTAGAGGTCTGCATTCCCACGTGTTGTCTTGCAGCATGGAAATAAATTTCAGTGTCATGCTGCAGAACAGGTGGTTAACTAGTTCGGTGCATGCGGGAGCATAACAACATGTACGCCCTGCAAATTAAGAAATAGTCCATATAAAATAGTAATCATTGCACAATAATTAGCATGCAGGGAAAAGAGCTAAATAATCAATAAAAATTGTATAAACTCATCATGTGAACAACACATGAACTGCATTAAGCCTTTAACTGAGGAAAGGGCTCTAAAGAAAGGTGAATACATCACAATCAAGCCGACTAAAGGCAGGTCTGATATAAGGCAGTCTTTTTCAATTGTGATTATTTCTGGAGAAAATCATGTATTTATGAACACAGTATGTTAAATATAGGATGCCATTTACCCTCGAACAGGACTGCGGGTGTAAGTGCGCTAAAAGGTCAAAGGCAACAGCAGGACAAATGCTTTAGCAGAGGGTGAGCCGGAAGAAATCCAGGAGAGGCAGGATTAAAAAAATCTTTGTTGCTTAAAATCTGTAAGACAGAAAACTTTGCATAATATATTTTCAGCATGTTGCATGCAATTACAAAGTAATTGTACTTGTACATGTCCAAAACCTGAATAGTGTTCCTAAACATGATGAAATTTTCATGCATTTTCATGGCTTCTTTGCGTTAGCTCAACTTTGTTCAGTCAAAAAAAAATTTTGTATCACATTTGTAGTACAGCATTTCTGATAGTTCAGTTAAGTTGAGCTTACTGAAAAACAGCTGTAAAACAGTTCTCCAAAGAAAGACAAGTTTCTCCCAAATGATAACTTTACAGCACAGGACAAAAACTTTCTTTACTTTTAATGTAAGTCAATGAAAATGTATATTGGTGAAATCTGTTTTGGAAAATTTATTTTGGTTCAATCACCATGAAATTTTGACACATTGTAAAGGACAACAGTAGTGTTCACATTATGTAGAAAAAAATCACAGAGATACGTGGATTTAATTGGACAGCAAATGTTCACTTGCAGGTTAGAATTCCCCATGTCATGTTAAAAGCAAGTCAGAATTCTGAGACCCCCCACCGACCTAAAGACATAGGGGGACCCCTTACCTGAAGGTGAGTGAAGGTGGAAACTCAGTAGAGTAATATAGTGCTGTACTCATAATCTGCTGCAGGCTTATCGCTAGTAGTGAACCACAAATGCTGGTGTTGTTTATATCTTAAATGGCTTTCAGTGGGTGTCAGCAGGGAGAGAAAAACCTTGCTGGCAGAGATCCAACTAGATAAGCCAGATAAGGAGTGAGAATATCTGTCATTTGGTGTCAGGGTGGGCTCAGGGTTCAGAATTGACAGTTTGCATGTGGTGCTGTGTGTTTGTGTGCCCTTACAGCACGGTGAACACATACACACACATATATAAGCAACACCTTCTGACACATAAAGGCACGCGCACAGCAGGAGCAAAAGTTTCCCATTATTCTAAAAGTAATTGGAAACAAAGTGCGGAGGAAGTTACATGTTCTCCTTTGAAGAACCTTGTGAATTTCCTGTGTGCGCGTATGATATGCGGCTTCATTACTTTTCCTCTTAATGGTTCCTCCCCATTTTATCGCTCATTTCCCTTGGGCGAACTCTTTGATGGGGTTGCCAGGTCTTAGCGGGAGATCCCCCTCTCGCTTCTAAAAATGCTCCTTGCAGTTGCTCACAGTAACAAACTGGGGTTGCCGTGCCAACATTCTCCCCCCAATACACACACATATGCACAGTCCAGAGAGAGAGCGAGAGAGAGGCATTGCTGTTTCTGTTAAGGCCTTTCACAGTAATGAAAAGCAGCTAGGCAGTACATCATATACTCTGCTCTGATGCTGAAGTTAGTCAGACGATGCTGGTTAACTACTGGTATTTGTGCTAAAATGTGGGCGTGGCAATCCCGGTTTTCATTTTGTGAGTATTTAATGGTTACCAACTGTTTGCAGCTGAGATTACTGAATGATAATTGGTTAGTGACTGCATTTCCAGACATACTCCTTGACTGGACAAGGAATTGTGAACTTACCACTGGTCATGTCCTGTCCATGTTCTGTTGTGAGTGAAGACACTGTTTATCTGTTTCACTTACATGATCTTCCTTGTATGGATATATATATAAAACCCCAACATAATTTAACATTAACAAGTAGTTCCAATTATTTACTGATTTAAAGTCTTTAACATTGATGTCAGTGAAACGTCTCCCAGAACAGGGCAGGTTTTTTGCTATTCATATGTTCATACACATGACGTTTCAGGCTACAGTGGTGTAAATCTCAATGGATGAAAGTGCCTGATAAAATCCTAAATGTAATGTTAATATATTCATAACTAGTTTTGTTTAGTACACAGTCCAGCCGGACTGTGCTCTGAGAAAGGCTAAACGTTATTAAAAGTAGCTACTGATGCCGCTGCCGAGCAGTATTGGTTTAAAGAAGAAAAATTATTGTATGTAAAGAGAGAGAATATGTGATATTATCTAGGATGATGGTGGTGTTGGGTTAGTTTGCTAATGCTGGTTATCCAGAGAACAGTGTGGACCATCCTGGTTCTTCATAGTATGATTGGTTTGATTAGTTTTGACAGCTTTTGCACGGTAATTATTAACATTAGAGATATTACACTGAACACTGCAGATATGAAACATTGTCACGTTAGTTATCTGTTGCTCCAACAATAATTGATAAATCACACAGACTATATTTTAATTCACCAGGTCATCTACATGACGGCATGGTCATATAGTGGTGTCACATGAAATTGACATATATGTTGCAGTGCTTATTGCTTTTATAATGTCCTCCTTAGTTTAACGTGGGAAACATTTATCCCTCATTTATCCCTCTATTTTTCCACTAATTGTCAATTTCAATTTGGTTGCGTCGACTAACACACAGAAAACAAGGCCAGTTATGCTGTCTTGGACTCCTGGGTACGGACAGATGTGGCAAGGGATCAGTTTAATGAATTCTTTATGGTAGGGCTGAGTTATGTCACTCCAGATCATGACAAAATGCAATTTAAGAAAAACACAACTGATCAACAATTAATTTATTGTTAGTAATCATAGTAATCACAGTGAAGAGTTCTTCTACCAGTGTTGTTCATTAACTATGGTTGAAAAGCAATATAACAGTCAGTAATTTGGAGGACTGATACTGAATTATTCTGATTTATGCTGCCATATGTGTGTATATTGAGCTCTTAACAACAGCTTCAAATGTGGCTTTGACAACTGAAACCATCTGTTATATGCATCTATTTACAATGTACAATTTGTGTGATTTCAGTGTGGTCAAGTCGGGTATGGTCATTTCTGTATAATATTGAATAGTCACAGTGGTCTCTGTGTAACTTAACAGCAGGAAAAATTCCTGTGTCCACTACAGCATTATTGCCCTCTTGCTGGTTTTGGGTTGCGCCTGGGGAGTTACTGTAAATGATGTGGTAGAATAATAGCAGACTCCTTTAAGGAGGAGAGCTTATGGCAGCTTTGTAGTATTGTGAGTTCAGCAGCAGAACTACAGTGCTGAACCTATTCTGCTTTTGTTCTGCTTTGTGTTCTGAGCCAGCTTGGCCACTTTGGAGGCATTAATGCTTCTTTCGATAATCTCTTAAAGATGATGATGTCATAAGAGTTCCCTGAAGCAATACCATAGAACAGTAGTTGCCAAGCCTGGTACTGGAGATCTACCTTCCTGTGGAGTCTGGCTCCAACCCCAATTTGCCACACCCTCTCAGGCTAATGAGCTAGTCCTGACTGACAGAATCAAATGCGTTAATATTAGGTGGGGCAGGAAGCATGTTAGATGCAGGTTGGAACTAAACATTGCTGGAAAGTAGATATTAGTGGGGAGTGTCACTTTGGTTCCCTGAAGAACCTTTCAGTTGATAGTTCTTTAAAGAAATATTTTTGTACACATAATGTAAATGTTCTATAATAATCAAATGAGCATTATAGAATATTGAAATATGCAAGATTTGTAGTTTTCAAAATAAACTAAATGTGAATAAATAATAGTTTTGACTGTATGTTAAAAACAAATGTATGTATTTGCAATTCAGAGATATCTACTGAAGTTAGCATGCTAACTAGCTAGCCCCAGTCTATCCTACCTCAGTATGCAGCTTGTACCTCAAAAGGTGATAGTGAGTCAATGAGTGTGTTGATTCAGTGATAGTGATAGTGAGTCACTCTAGTGTTAGCATTAAAACAGTCCAACATGAGAAGATTAAGTAGTGGCACTGTCCCAACAGCGTTTTCTTACTGAGTCTAGGTCCTACCAAGGTCTCTTCCTCAAGTCTGAGGGAGTTTTTCCTCACCACCATAGCCTCTGCCTTGCTCACAGTGGATAAAGTGTTGTGACTTCATGTTTTCATGCTTTCAAACTCCTGTAAAGCTGCTTTGTGATAACATTGTTGTAAAAAGCGATATACAAATAAATTTGACTTGACTTCTAGCAGCTAGCCAGTGAAAGGAGGAGTAAACACAATGATGGCTGATGCTCTTGGCAAGCGACCACCCAATCTCGACAAGAAACCACGTTTAACAGCAAACAAAAGCAGTGATGGGCTTTAAGTAGAAGCAATACAAGTGTTAACATTGGTGTTGCTTTCCACCGCTGGAGATGCTCTTGGCGACTAAACATATGAAGCATGATGTTGAATTGACAGTGTTTCTTCTAGACTGGAAAGTAGTACCATTGCAGAAATCTTTTCTAAGAGTGCTTGTCTAAGTCAGTAGTCTCACAGGCCTTATAGTTTCTGACAGACTTGTACAGACCTGTACAGTTTTATTGTTTTGCATATATTAATTGAGCTATATCTCGTTTATATTAATATCTATTCAGTATGACCCAATTGAGGAGTTAATTTTTAAGATCTAGGTTTGCTCTAAGGAAGGTTTTATAGACACTGGTTTCCTCAGCTTGCTCATTAGGACCTGGGTTTCTGTGAAGCTGCTTTGGGACAATGTCTATTGTACAAAGCTTTAATGTAAATACAGTTAAACTGACTTGCACCGAAGCAGGTTAATAGGCTAGCAAAACCTATTCCCGAGGCCTGTCATTTGCATGTAACTGCACTTTTGTGCTTTCTCTCTTGAAACACAGTTGACTGGAGAAGGGTGTAATTCCCTAATAAGTTAAATCAGGTGTACAAGAGCAGTCAGTGTCAGACGGCCAACAATCTGCTAGTATAAACAACCATGTCCTAAAAATGACTAGAGAAAGTCAGCATTCAGGTTAATCACTTTATGCTCTCTTATCTGTAAGACAGGCACTTAGCCTCTAAGCCTCAGCTGAAGTGAAGTTGTAAAGGTGGTTAATATTTGATTTTCACCTGATAAGAATAGGTGTTGAGGTATTTGTGTGAACCGGATGGCTCTGATAGCGCTCAATGTGGTTGGAAGGCCTTTCAGCTGTATTGGTCTTCAGCCATGAACACCTGGTGTTCCATCCTTCTGTTTACATAGCTTCTTCAAAGCGGGGAGATGACGGGAGAGGGATGCTTCTCGAGTTTATTGTGTGTGTGCATGTGTGTAAGAACAGGGTCAGCAGCTGCAGGAAAGTTCCCTCAAAAGGAAGCATTGCTGCTTTTCCTTCACAGCAAATACCTGAAATGAATTAGCCTAGAGGAAAAGATAGAAGGACAGAAAAGAGAGAGAAAGTGAGGGAGAGGTACAAGACTGAGAAGCCTGAAACAAGAGTGAATGGGGAATGTTTTTTTCCCCTTTTGCCAACATTCCTTGAGCCAACCGCAAGAGTGCTTGTCATGCAAATAAAGCATTTTCCAACTGGCAGTGGAATTTAAGAGAGGGACAGAACGAAGGAGGGAGCGCGCTGAAGAGGCGGGGGTATGTGAGGATGAATCCTTCTTGGGGAAAAAAGAGGAACAACGCAAACAAGAAGGAAGGAAACTACACAGTAGATTAGAAACTGAAGGTGCCAAAAAGAAAACATGGCAAGCAGCAGTAAGGAAGAAAAAATGGAACAGCGCAAAAAAATGTCTGAAAGTATTTTTGGATTTTTGGAGTTTTGGATTGATGAAGAACAGTGCCTGCCTATGTTTTGCTTTGCTTCTTAACATAATTTAACTTGAATAAAACCAGATAACTGTCTTGCAACCACATGAAGTACATTTGTTGAACTCACAAGGCATTTGGAAACACTTTATTTGAAGACTACTATATAATGACTTCCTTACATGCTGAGTTGAACATGTTCAAAAAGCAATGTTTGTGAATTTATGACAGCCAGTATTTGCAAGATGACATAAGATATCTTATGAAGTAAAATACGCTGTATTGACATAAGTGCCCTTAGTAACAATTTACTGTAGTTACTGTTCATAAGGTTATTTCCTATATGTCATGACAACTGACATGTCCTTATATGAATGATTAGTAAAGCTTATGCCTTCTTTCATGTCTAACTTTGATTAACAATGGCAAATTTGAACAAGCGTGTAACCATTTCTGTAGTAATATCAGTCATAACAAGTTAATGTAGGCGTCATGTAGCCTTATGAACAGTACCCTACAGTAAAGTATTTTTATAACACTGTTATCAAGTATCACTCTTATGTAATAAAACTTTAAAGGCAGAAACCTTATTAGAAACACCAAACATCAGTTCTGTTGAATATGTTGTTGTCATTTTAACTAAAGTGCTCATTAGCATGCCTGTTTTCTTGTAAATGTTTTGTTTATCACTTTAGTATGAGGCCATCAGTTGTAGAATATATAGGATACATATCTGCGGTATAGAATAATATATAGTATACAAACACTGGCCACTTCATTAGATACACCTCCTTGTATCTACATCCATTCCATCAGGTTCACTTACCATGTGGGAACACTTTGTAGCTCTAGAATTACAGACTGTAGTCCATTTAATTTGCTCTATGCTTTATTAACCTATTTTACCCTGTTCTTCTGTGGTCTGGACCTCCATAGAACTGCCACAGGGTGGATTTTATTTGGGTGGTGGATCAAGGAGGTGTACATACTGATAAAGTGGCTGGCGAGTTTATGCCAACCCTTATTCACAGAAGTCCAATAATGACTGTTATTTTAGTTTAAAGGTCTGAGTGTCAATTAGGTGTTACTTTTTTCAGAAATATCTGATGTTGTCTTGTGAATATTGAAATAAGCTGTTGTTCACATATGTTATTAAATGCCTGTGCGTGCTGAAATGAAGTCTGTGTGTATGTAGCCCTTAAATAAAGTATTACCAAACATTTTACTGTGCACAAGGTTGGCCAGCCTAAAAATAAGCAATTCACATGACTTATTGTCAAACACAAGTCAAAATAAAAATATTGTATAGATTTGTTTTGTATGAAAACCTACAGATTTAAGCAAAGTAAACTAAACGCAGTGCCTTTTTTAGTGTGCTGAATTGACTCAGATGGGCAAACCCACAAAAGACGTTTACTATGTAAACTCTTGTCACTGATTCAAATCTAAGTCTACACTTGCATGTGCTTCTCTCTGTCTCACACATACATACACACTCTCGAAATGGTATGATGTCATATTAAATGCAACATAACTCAAAGCTTCTCAAAGAGGATGGTTATTTAAAGAGTGCTGTCTTTGGAAGCATTGCTAATGGCCCTGTGATTGAAGTTTCTGGGAAAAGAGCGCGGCCTCTGTTTTCATACCTGCTCTTGTTTGGTTAGCAGTGGCTTTTAATGATGATGTCATGTCATAAACAGCACTTTAATAACAGTTGTGGCTTTGGTTTTTTTAAGTAAGCATATGTGTGCATTTTATCTTCTCAGCAGACTTTGTTCAGCGCTATTTATGTACTCTGTTAGCAAGTCTCTCAATGAATGACTAACATATTAAAACCCACTCATCATATTAACCAAGTAGAACTAATATATAAATTCACATAATCCAAAATGTCCTAGGTGGCAGTAGACGAGCAGTCTTTAACATTAGTCAGTACAGTATGCATGAAAATACCATAATCATACTGACACATTTTAACCAAACTGCTGATAGAAAGTTAAGTCATGAGCCCAAGGAGACCAGCATTGTACAGCACATACCTGGAAATCTTAAGTAGACCTAAAACATGAATCATTTGTATATTAAAATCACAGTTTGAAGTAGTTTTGCATCTAGTTGATATACCCAACATTTAGAATTTACAAAATAAAGGTCTAAATATTGAAATATGTGACTGACCATGGCGTCGTTACTGCCATGGTAATAATACTAGCCCCTTTAAGAGATTTGCAATATTACATTATTACTACACCTTAGAGATAACACTAAAAGAAGAGAAGAATAGTGAATGAGATATAAAGTGAACTTATATTACTCAACATGACAAATATGTTATGGTAGGCCTCTTTTGTGAAAAGAACCAGTTGAAAAAGGTGTATTCAGGAAACGCCACACTTGTAGTGGAAATAAGTGCATATGTAGTATTTACAACAACATGTTTACAATTTTTGCATTTTTGTGTCAGATTCCACCAGTGATTTTATATTATTATTTATTCATTTGTCCATCATCTTATCCTCCTGGGTCACCTGGAGAACCTCAAGGAAACACAGAGAGAAAATGCAAACTCCACATGGAAAGGAACCTATAATTGAAATAAATAAGTTTTATTCAAATCCATGATTAAGTGCATGAATGCTACGATGAGTGTATGGAAGCAGCACGTTGCTGTTATTGTTAGGATACGGCAGGATTTATCATATCTCTCATTCCTGAAGACCACCTTGGACCATGCCCTGCTAGCCCCCAACGTGGATGTATCATATGTGTGAAAGTGCAGGCTACGTCACGCCAAGCTGAACTTTATGTGTTGTGTGGGATACAGAGGGTGAAAGATTTCTTTGATTAGTGTTAATTAGTGTGATATACAGTGGAGAAGCATGTTGTTGCATTGTTTAGATTGCAGTGTGGAGAGACCCCTGGAACACTGGATTATCAAACGAATTAAGCTGATGTGGCTAACGTAACAAAATATGCAGTAAAGACAAAATCAAGGCTTTACGATGATGGCTACTACTGTGTTTAGCTATGTGATGTGCTTTTGTCCATGTTTATAGACAGCTGTGTATAGACACACAATTTGAGGCAAGTCTGTAAGGCATGTAGTTGCCCAATGTTAATTGTACACAAATGTTCATTACATGTTATATACATTAGCCTCGTAGCACCAATGCAAATCTAAAAAAGTCTACATATGTTGGCTGATCAACTGCATTTGAATTAAGATTACAATTGTGTACATCGTTTTTGCTACTGTACAAAGTTAAGACACTACTTCACCCATGCACAGCAACTCCCACAATTCCATTCACAAGAACAAAGATTGTGAGATCGCCAGAGGGCCTCCAGTCGCTTATATGTACATGTTTTTGACAGCCTTCGCTCAGACTGTGGAGACGCTGACGTCCTACAAAGATCATGAATGAAAGCAAAGGAGAGATATGATAATGATGATAATAAACGATGATTACAGTAATGAGTTAGGAAGATAATGATGAAGGAGGATGATGCAATGTTGCTTAAGATGGCAAGGCGGATCAGAGGATCAAACTGTGAATTGCCAGCTTAGAAGAGAACAGGCACAGTCTAGCCTGACACAAACTTTCCATCAAAAAGAAAGAGGGAGATGATGCTGACAAAGACCTTCTATTATGAGGGTAAGTACAGCAAAGTTACAGTAGTATAACACAAAGAGATGAATTTTGAGAAGGGCTGTTCCCCTTAAACTGTAAAGATCTGTTTGTTGGGCCACATTATACTTACTCATTCTCATTACTATGTAACATATACATTAGCTCATAGTGGTTAACAAATAATTCATAAAAGTTATTGAACAGCAGAACAGAGTAAAGTAGCAAATTATAACAAATATCATTATACAATCATTACAGTACACATATGGATCATTCTACTGAAATGGTTCTTAATGATATCTTAAGATGAAATTCTCTTTTGCTTTGAATGATCATATACATTATATGTTTACCATATACCATATATGTTTATTTTGCTAAATTAAATTACTGAATTCTGTTTTGTCACTACTACAACAATTATAAAACTAGTAAAACACTGCCACACTGCAGTTTAAGCACATTTTGAACTCAAAAGCTCACAACCGGAACAAGACTAGCAAACACAGCTTTAGACAATTGACATAACTGCTCAAATTTTGACCACGAGGGATATAGATGCAGTCTGGACTGCAGTTTGGTAGAAAAGTTTAAAATACATTACCCCACCTTTTTGAAAGTTTTAGAAAAAATACAGCAAAAAACCAAAACATCCAAGGAAACAAGCTAACTAGATGACTAATCTAGCTAACATGCTAGCTAGCTAACTATAACAGCCTTTTATTAATTTCTGTGTATTTATGTGTGTCAGAATAACAAACACAGCAGCTCTTAAACCTGAGCAAATTGGCTGTACTTGCGAGCGCCTAATAGGTGAGTTAACATTCAATGTCTGCTAATTAGACAACTTTGTGAGCTAATAAATGCTTTTGGTAAGATGCATATGCCAGTATCTTTTTTTATTATTTACTCTTTCTTGAGTCTTTTATTCATGGATACTTCTTCTTGTTTCAAGTGAATTATCTCCGCAGTAGCAGTGCTTTTACTTAAGCAGGGATTTTCACTACTCTCAATCCTGCCCAAAGCCTGAAGATTAATAACAGAATAATCAGAATGCAGTTTAAGGAGGTAAATCATTTTAGAGATGGGCAGATGGCAGAAGTTAAAGAGAGAATGTGGAGTGAGAGAATGCCGGGCTAGTCGATGGAGGAGAGAGAAAAGGTTGAAGGTCAC
Source organism: Megaleporinus macrocephalus (assembly GCA_021613375.1). Lineage (NCBI taxonomy): Eukaryota > Metazoa > Chordata > Actinopteri > Characiformes > Anostomidae > Megaleporinus > Megaleporinus macrocephalus. Next base: position 23,892,325 of record CM038707.1, on the reverse strand, counting down.
AATGACAGAGAGGTTTGTGCACATCACAGAGTTGTGTGAAGCAGTGCTGACGTGTGTCTGCTTGACGGGTTTACTGCTGATGAGGGGTGTGTAGGCCTATGTATGTGTAAGCTGTAGACTCTCCTCTCCTTGCCAAGACCACACCTGTGGTACACACACGCACATACATACAACATATAGATGTAAACCCCTCGTTCTGACGCAGACACGCGCTCTTCCAGAACGTGTAGCTGACATGCTAACAGGAAAAGCTGTCACGGATTTGCTTACTGTAGTGTGCAAAAGTCAGAGACCAGCCTTCAGTCCGAATTGACCTTAAGCACAAGTTTTAGATGTAGGTCATTCTCTTGCGTAAAGAGAAACATTAAAGGTTAAAATAAAAATGTGGAAAAATAGGACCTCTAACAGCTGTGGAAGACCTGGTAGACCACCAAAACCCATCTCCTTCTTCATCAGGTAAACAGTACTTTAAGTTTTCATTTTCTAGACGGAGGAGAAAAAAGCTTCACCTTTCACTTTCTGTCCATCCTTCACTGTAAGAAGACAACTCAACACACAGAGTCTGAAAGGATGTGTAGCTGTCAGGAGGCAGTTAGTGAGAAAGTGAAATCAAGCAAAGAAGCTCCTGATGATCTCAGAAAAGAGAGTCTAGGCCTCGACCTCACTGATGTGTTTGGGAGTCCTTGGATCGGGAGAAATTAAACCACAGACAACTTCTCCAACTGAACTTTGGGAGAAAAAATATCCCTGCATTTTTTTATTTTGATTTGAATGGAAGCTGTTAGACACACTAAATTCTGAAACATGTGATATGTTTTTTGTTCCTTGACTTGACAGGAAATAAATAAAGTGGTCTTGGACTTTTGCACAGTCCTCAGTCCACTATCTCATATGCGAGATGTGGCCAGAAAGTCAACAGCACATGTATTGCCATGTATGGAGCAAGGATGTAAACCACTACACACACACATATGCACTCATACACACACATGGTCAGTAAGGCATGCGTAGATTATTGATTCAGGTCAGTTTAATCCAGCGTTTGATGTGGCAGCTAGGTGCATTTGTCTTTGGGCCGAATTCTTGTTTTCGTGCCAACAGACGGCCTTTGAAGATTAAGCTCTCTAGTTACTGCACATAGCTCAGATACTGCACAACACAGTAACTGAGCACTGTCAGATGAAGCCGTTGTGCTGTAATTACCGCTGTGGCTCACACATTTCAGTGCGAGAAGGTGTGTGTGTGTTACAGTATTACAGTATCTAACTATTAAGGCATCACACACACACACACACACACACACACACTCAAGACAGATTACTCCATCTGTCTACTCTAACATCTGTTCATCTCTCTCTGTCCTCTTTCTGTTTTATGCTTTTGCAACATCTGTCTCTTCGTGGATGAACCTCTCCATCAGCATCTGCATTCATCTCTTTGCTGATATACTTCTTCATCCTCTTCATTCATCTTTCTGAGTCTCTCCCTCTCTTTTTCCCTTCTTATTTTCTTACTTAGTCCCTCTCTCTAAGTTTATCTTTCGCTGTCTCATTGTCTCTCATTTCTCTCTCTGTCACTCTCCTTCTCCTCTTCTCTCTCTCTCTCTCCTTCCCTCTCTGTCTGTCTCTCTTTCTCTTTCTTGCTCCAGAGGTGTCTGACGATGGCAGTGTCTGACTTTACCAGCGTCCAGTCTCAAATGGCGCCTGTTAAACTGACCCCTACAAGCACTTCCTCCCATTAATCCCAATAAATGTCAGGGCACAGGGAGGATGTCTCATGCCGAGGTCAGTGTGGTCACCTCCTCAGTGACTCACTCACTGCTTTAATGTTCTTACTCTGAACATCAGCAAATCAGCTTGTTCAAATGAACAGCCCTGATAGAAAGAAAGTAAATAGATCTAAAATGACAAAACACGTTATAAACATGAACAAATACAGTTTCCTGAACATCTTAATTACCATCATTTAACAATAGAATCTTGCTACACACCTCAACCTTAATGAACATGGGTTTGTCATCACACACTGGACTTAAACATCAGAAGTGTTAATTAATCTCAAATCTGTGTATGTGGATTCTAACATGATGCAGTAACTTTGTCTAGCAATAAGTCGTATATAGTAAGAAAGCTTGATACAGTCAGAGGTTTAGGTATAGTGTTAAAGCACAGTGTTAAATAGTATTACAGGTTGCAGCTCTACTAATGTTTACTGGTTGACTTGTCATTCAAGTTTCCAACTAGTCATTATTACAATATCAACAATGTCAGATGTCAGTGAAAGTCGCTTGCTAATAGGGGCTAATAGGGGGGTTGAGATGTGAGATATACACTCACTCGGCACTTTCTATACATTGTCCATTTTATCAGCACCACCTAACATATAGGTGCACTTGGTAATTATAGACTGTAGTCCATCTGCCGTAGTTTGTCATCCCACCCCATTCATCAATGGTCAGGACTCCCACATGACCACCACAGAGCAGATGCTGTCAGTGACACTGATGTGGTGGTGGTGGTGTGTTAGTGTGTGTTCTGCTGGTACGAGTGGATCAGACACAGCAGTGCTGCTGGAGTTTTTTTAAGACAGTGCTGAACTGGGAATAGTCCACCAACCAAAACTATCCAGCCAACAGCATCATCCTGTGTGCAGCGTCCTGTGACCACAGAAGAAGGACTAGAAGGTGACTAACATAAACTGAACAGTAACAGTTCAGTCATTGCCTGTGACTTTACATCTTTACATACAAGGTAGGGGTGTCTAATAAAGTTGACAATGGACACAGCTAGTGGACTGTTTAGTGGATTTGACTGTGCAACATTATTTGGTATATATATATATATATATATATATATATATATATATATATATATATATATATATATATATATATATATGTGCGTTTTTATAGTTCCTGTGCAAAACTACAGAACTTATGAGAACCCACCCTCATAACATAACTGCCTGTGTAACTGTAATCAGAATATGTCGTTCAGATTTTTATGAATGTAGGCATATGTGTGTGTAAGTCCAGCCAAGAGATGTGGTCAGACGTTTTTGAAGATTGTGTTGGAGCGTCAGGCTGTAATTATAATCGTCTAAGATTTAGACTTCAGTTCAGCCCTGGGTGAACTCACGCTTCCGGGTCAAGTTGTTAACTGCGTGAGAGAATACTACTGCAGAATAGAAAGAGAGAACTCAACCTAAGGACGTTCATAAGGCAAACATGGCGCCTCTCTCACAGTCCAACATGAACATTCTGGAAAGCACATGATTGTGAATTATGTTTTGCAGATAGTTAAGAATAGAGGCCAAGACTCAGACACTCAGAAACAAATCATCTTTAGGTCTTTGGGGATGATGTCAGGGATATGTGTATATTTGAGTGCGAGCGAGAGTTTGTGTGGATGCTTTGTGGATTAGTTTAACAGCAGCTGGTGGATCTCTGCTTGGTTTGACTGTGTGTTTTGTGCTTTGGGTGGATGCTGTTCAAATGAAGAGCGTGGCAACATGTGGTTCTCTGTGTGTGGGGAGAAGACCTCATGTGGCTTATATGCCTGCTAACCATCTTACTGGAAAGAAAAATCAAAGATCTTCATTGCATCGCTGTAGTTTCTCCTATACAACAGTGAGGTCAGATAGAAGGACAATGAAGATTTTTGCTTCCTGTGATTTCAACGTCTTTGGAATGTAAACAGAATTGTTTTGAGGGGTTTGATGTGAATTGCTCCTGAAACTGATTCTAGCCCTGTGGTGCTGACAGAAACCAGGGGTCATGATGTCTACCACTCAAAAATAGCCATTTCATTCATCTCAAAACTCAATTAGACATGCTGTAAAGTGCACGCTTGCATTTTGTGCTTTCTGTGAGGTAACTTTGATGGCATTAAACTCTTCAGACGTCTGGTTCTTATCATAGCCACTGTCAACAATTCTGACTTCTAAAACAGAGGCTTTCACATCAAACCAGTCTGAATGACTTTGTGTACATGATAATGATTTAATTATGCACACGTTTGAAACATCTGTGGAAAAGGTCTGCATCTCCTCTTGAGTTTTAGTAGAATGTCTCACAAATGTTAAAGCTCAGATTTGCCAAAATAATAAGACAATTAAACTTTCATCCCTCATCTCACCATTTTGGACTGTGCATTTGTTTATTTACACAATCTTGCACATAGTCAAGTCCTGACTATGTAGCAAACCAAAGCAAAACATAACTCACAATGTCAGGACAACGGAATGTAAAGGCTTTTTTAGTAAAACTAAATGTCTCATATTTAAAACTGAAAGAGCAAACCTTTCTTTTTGGCTTCTTACATCAGAAGTACTGCGTAACAGTTTTTGGTACATTTAAAAAGCTATTTTTCAGAGAGACGTTTTATTTTTTAAATATTTAAATGGTATTAATACAGTAAGTAGTGGTTTTATTTATATATCAATGTTTATTTAAGCCTTTCCAAGCTTTTTCTATTATTTACAGTTATCATCTAATAGCTGCTTTGACTACTTAGTACTTCATTAAGCTAAATCAAGATTGCTGCTGAAGGAATTTAATACATTCATACAACGGCAGGTAAAAACTGGAAATAAACTTTGTTTTTCAAACTGCTGCATCAACTGTACTGTACTTGTCTTTTCTATTGATATCTGGTGTTCCTACTGGTGAAAATATGCTTATTGCTAAGATAAGGGTCAAACAGTGAGCTTAGGTGCCTAAGACTTTTGCACAGTAGTGTAGTTATTTATACATACATAAAGATTAGAATCCTATATATTATCGTACTTCAGCCCTAATTTGTTACCTTAGGTAATTACCACTGTGCATTAAGCTTTGCAGCGAAGTTGCAACCATAGTTTTGCATACCTAACTGCACACAATACATATGAGACATATGTTTTATATATGAATTTGTGTACATCTGTGTGTGTTTGTCTGTGTGTGTTCACTTGGGTGGGTGGCGGATGCTTGTATTTGCGACTCTGTCACTGCTATAGATTTAGTGTTATTGTTTTTTTCCAGAGCTTTTAGTTTACAAACACTTTAATGCATCTGCACACATGATATACACACAGCCGAGTCAGACAGAGGACACACACTTACACATGTACAGTCCGGAGCCAAGAAGGAGAAAGAACTCACACACACAAGATACACAGCCATCAAGTGGAAAGAACATAGTATACAAACAAACGTGTGTGTGTTTGTGTATATGTCAAGACATGGGCTCGTAGATTTATCCCATTGTATTATATGTACTGTACATAAGTGTTGTAAGAACAAACATCTCCAAAATGTGCAATTATAGCAGATTGAAAAACATTCTGGTTTAACATTTTTGGATTGTTTGGTTCGTTCATCATGCACTCATCACACAATGTCAATGTTCCAATCAAATTAAAGCATGAAATAAGATGAGATATGACAGTGATACATAACTTCTATTGGCAATGTCAGTTTTACAATCCTAACTTTTAGATCAGTAACCAAAAAGAACATGTTTGTACTCTTGTGTCTTGTAGCCTTTGCAAAAAAGTGCTACACAACATCAGAAGCGCACACACATACACACACACACACACACACACACATACACACACACACACACACACACATACACACACATACACACACACAGTGCACAAGATAAATTAAAAGTTCATCTTTGGGTCAGAATGAGAATAGCTGTCCATGCTAGGCAACACAATCACACACAAACACACGCCCTCGTCTTCTTGTGATATTACACAAACTTCCATGTTCGTTACCAGAGCGTTCCTCGTTCACTCTGCTGAAATGTTGCTGACATTTCATTTTCGTGCCTCCTCTCTCTGTCTCTCTTTCTCTCTCTCTCATTCTGCAATGATGAACAGCATATTAAAAGCTGAAGTCACTGCTTGTATGTGTTCAGTTGAAGGGTTGATTGTTTAGTTTTGGGTTTGTTTATGTAATCGATGCTGTTTTAGGGCTGCGTCGGCTCTATCTGGAGTGGCCTGTCGTCGCTTGTTTTTGTTTGTGTGGTTTGGTTTCCTTGGGGAGGTGTGGAGGTTGTCATGGCAATGGCAAACGCAGTAAGGATGAGAAGATGAACGGAGGATAGAGGACGAGTCAGGCACGTTTGGGCTGCAAGTGTATGAAATATGATGATGAGAGTGTAAGAGAGAAAATAAACCAAAAAGTGAGATGCACTTCTTGTGTGTGTGAGAGAGTGTGTGTGTGTGTGTGTGTGTGTGTGTGTGTGTGTGTGCATGTGTGGGTGAAATGTAATTGACGATAAGGAAGGATGTGGTACGACCAACATCATTCCCTGACTAGGAGCAGTGTGTGTGTGTGCGTGGGTCTGTTTATATACAGTTCTTTCAACTTTCTTTCTTTCTTTCTTTCTTTCTTTCTTTCTTTCTTTCTTTCTTTCTTTCTGTCATTCACTTGAAACAGAGAACCTTTCTATACAGCTGCCATGCTTGCATTCACTTTTCCCTCCTTTGTCCTTTCACCTGGCCCTCTGTAAAAGGACTGATCTGCAATGAGTGGAAGGTTTTATAATGTTGGTTGTAAACGTGTTGAAAAGGTGTTCAAAGAGAACTTAGTCAAATGCTGGTGAAGGACATGTCTTCTGAGCATGTAAGTGAACGAGCTACTATTGTTATCATTGTTATTAATTTATATAATTATTATGATATAGCATAGTGATTTTGCATTTTGTGCGACCTATACTGTGTCCAAAACCACACACTATACACTACATATATACTATCCACTATACTATACTATACACTGTACTATACATACTGAATATAATGGTGGCATACTAGTTTTTACGTACTGTTTAGTGTGGTAGAATATGGTTTTGGACACAGCTCTAAACTTCAAACAGGAGTCTGTGATGTTAATATCTACAAGGATTAAGGATTTAGATATTGTCTAAAGTTTTAGATCACTACCAGTCAAAAGGTTTTAGTATATTACCAGTCAAAAGTTTTTAGTATACTACCAGTCAAAAGTTTTTAGTATATTACCAGTCAAAAGTTTTTAGTATATTACCAGTCAAAAGTTTTTAGTATACTACCAGTCAAAAGTTTTTAGTATATTACCAGTCAAAAGTTTTTAGTATACTACCAGTCAAAAGTTTTTAGATTACTACCAGTCAAAAGTTTTTAGTATACTACCAGTCAAAAGTTTTTAGTATACTACCAGTCAAAAGTTTTTAGATTACTACCAGTCAAAAGTTTTTAGTATACTACCAGTCAAACGTTTTTAGTATACTACCAGTCAAAAGTTTTTAGATTACTACCAGTCAAAGGTTTTTAGTATACTACCAGTCAAAAGTTTTTAGATTACTACCAGTCAAAAGTTTTTAGTATACTACCAGTCAAACGTTTTTAGTATACTACCAGTCAAAAGTTTTTAGATCACTACCAGTCAAAGGTTTTTAGTATACTACCAGTCAAAAGTTTTTAGATCTCTACCAGTCAAATGTTTTTAGTATACTACCAGTCAAAAGTTTTTAGATCACTACCAGTCAAAAGTTTTTAGTATACTACCAGTCAAATGTTTTTACATCACTACCAGTCAAAAGTTTTTAGTATACTACCAGTCAAAAGTTTTTAGATTACTACCAGTCAAAAGTTTTTAGAATACTACCAGTCAAAAGTTTTTAGATCACTACCAGTCAAAAGTTTTTAGTATACTACCAGTCAAAAGTTTTTAGATCTCTACCAGTCAAATGTTTTTAGTATACTACCAGTTAGAGGTTTTTAGATTACTACCAGTCAAAAGTTTTTAGTATACTACCAGTTAAATGTTTTTAGATCTCTACCAGTCAAAAGTTTTTAGTATACTACCTGTCAAACATTTTAGACCTGTTCTAAAACTTTTTTTTTTACTAAAACCTCTGAACATAGTAGTACATAGTAGAACATATTAAGTTGGGGCACAACTTCAGTTTTAAATGGTGAACTTTTATAATATTGAAAGCAAAAATTGAAACATTAACATTGCAGTGTAACATTTTCAGTCACTCCTTATTTTTCACTCATTATATACTGTGTGTGTGTGTTATGTGTGTGTGTGGAAGGCAACTGTATGATCGAACTCTGATGGAATGAATGGCTGTGCAACAGGAGCACATAATTGGTCACATGAGTAAACACAGAGCACTGTTGAGGTGTATGAGGGTGTGTGTGTGTGGCTGTGTGAGAGGTTTGATGGGCGCACAAACATGTTCCAGTTCTGAAACAGTAGCCAAATGTTTGTGAGAACACTGACTTTGATTGAGGGGCGTCGGTGTGCGTTTCAACAAATTCCACAAGTTTCCCTCCCAAAGTCTCCAAGTGTGTACGGTGTTGACAATATACAGATTAGTAAAGAAAAATGCCCTGAAAAAGCTTCATTTATTTAATTACTGTATAGTTTCTTTAAGTATCACAATATTATATAACTCTACTTTATTGCTGCAGATTTCTATGATGAACTAAAGGAATGTATCATTCAAAATTGGTGAAAAGTGCTGATATTATGATGTTTTCATAGGACTTTGCCAGTATGTGGAATAATATTAGTGACTGCTAGGTTGCTTGGTAACCATATCATACTGTTAATGAGTAACATGTGTGATAATAGAAATATTTAGAAAAATAAATAAATGATTCTAGAGCTACACAATCAATAGGAGAGACTCATTTGCGTACACGTGACCAGTACTTTTTTAGCAAGCCTGCTGATTCTCCTCCCTGAACACCGGCCAAAAGCCTTTTATATCAGATGTACAGCGCTCAGGTTTTACTTTCACTGTGTTTTTATCATCTGTCTGGAAAGAAACATGTCTTCTCTTCTTCAGCATGGAAGTATTTTCCCATCAGTTTTCATGTTGATTTCATGTTCATAATAGATTGTTCTTTGAGTGTTTGGTGTTACGCTACTTCTTTAGAAGGAAAAAAGTGTTGTGTGTTACTTTGTGTTGCGGTACCCTGAATGATGCTGATGAACATTAGCGGTAGTGCGCTTAGTGTTGCAACCTCTGCGGTATGCATTGTCTTAGTTTGTGGCTGTAATTAAACAGGGTGTTGGCCATCTGTCTGAAGCAAGCCAGGTGCTGCTGCTCCTCTTTTAGCCCTCCACTCAGAAGGCTATTTTCACCTCGAGCAGAGGGGGCTAATTCGGCCTAGAATTTATAGACAGACTGAAGGGTGTGGCTTGGGAGAGTGGGGATGGGCTCACAGAAAGACACGCACAGAATGGTCATAAAAGTATAATCACAAATAAATGAAGTAAAGTGTGTCTGTTTTTCTACACTTTCAGGAGAAATGTATCCAGAAACACAAAGAAAAACAAGGTTAACTTACAATATCCGCACTGACACCATGCTCCTGACTTTGGGAAGTGTTTTTTACAAAAGCGACATGTTTAAAATTGAAGGAGGAACCCTCGTTACTTTAATCTGCCGTTGTTCAAAGATAGATACTTTATTGATCCCAGAGAGAAATTCAAGATCTCTGTATTCAACCCATCCATGCAGTGAAACACTCACACTTGCCCAGAGTGCAGGCAGGGGTTAGGTGCCTTGCTCAAGGGCACTTAAGTCACGTCATGTCGGTTCATGGGATTGAACCAGCAACCTTCCGGTCACAAGGCTGTTTAGCTAACCTCCAGCCCCCAACTGCCCCTTTTTTCATTTGTTAGGAGATATCTCTGGTGAGATTAGATATAAGATCATTTACTTGGAATAAGAAATGGAAAAGTAAGGGACAACAAGTAAATAGTTTAAGAAGTTAAGAATGTAAAGATTTAGAAAAAAAATTCCTAGCAACCATGCAAGACCTGGTAGACCACCAAAACTGTCCACCAGAAATCCACTTCTGTTCCTGTCCACCTTTCCAACTGTGAGAAAAAAACTCAACATGAAAGCATGTGCATCTGTCAAGAAGCCGGTACTGAAAAAAAGAATACTAAAGGGTCCAGACCTCAACGTCGCTGAATATGTTTGAGATTGTTTGGATTATGAAAAGCAAAAAATCCAATCAACAGATTACTCCAAAAGCAAGTCTCCCAAAATAATGGAACGGAATGAAAAGCAAAGACTGAAAATACAAAATATTATATTTAGTTGTCAAGACTTCTGTGTACATTTCTGAAAAAAAACACCTGCTTTCAGCTTTTTTCTTGCCATTGAAATATGAAGAACTTGAACTTAATGGTGTTTTAAATGCAAATTATATCAATAAATGGTGGTGAATTTGTGTGTGTGTGTGTGTGTGTGTGTGCTGCATAATTGTAAAGCCTATATAAGTGGGCTATGACCTGTGCTTGCACACTGGCAAGGCAAACAGAAAAACAGCATCGGAGAGAGACTGTATTCATTCTATTGACTCTGTGCTCATTACAGCAGGGCTGAATAGCGAGAGGCCTAGAATACTGTCCAGACAACACTGGACCCCTAGCAGTCATTGACCTCTGGATTATACAGCATTAACTCACACAAACAAACCTCATGTGTGATACATTTCTTTCTTTGTTTACTGCTTCAAAGTGTATGTGAACTCCTAAAGCACTTCATGTTTCATATTAGTTTAAGTATTTTTTTTTTTAATTTTGATTAAACTGTAAACAGTAACATAGCAATTATGATAATTATGTTTCATAATGTATTTCAGTTATTGTACCACATACTGGATGTTTTGTATTAGATAGTGTTTTCTACTTTGTTTGCAATTCTTTACTACATCCTTTGATCTACATTCTGTTAAATTCAAACATGCTCTAAATACTTAAATATTTTATAAAACAACCTCAATGCATATTTCACCTCATAACTCTTATAAACATGTTTACAAGAATGGCAAAGTAACCCAGCCTGCAATCCATTTAGTTTATAGTGAGTTGATTACTTAACTATTTATGTCTATATATGACTTAAATGATGTTTTGTAGATCCTTAACCCTTTCTGTCATTTAACCTTCATTTTATAGTGTTCTTTAGTTAATTATTAAAAATAATGTATAACTCATATTATTAAAGGAGATAATAAAATGCTATACTTTGAATGATCCTATACTTTTAGTTATGTTTGCTTTATTGAATAATATCAAATGTTTCAGTAGTGAATGTTTTGGTAGTGACAAATTTAGCTAATTTTAAGCAGAACTGAAGGACATAATCAGCAACTCAGCTTTGAACAGCTGCACACACATAAAATCATAGTATTTTTATTAAGACTTTATTTAAACATTAAAACAGTGTCGTTCACTTAACTGCAGAAAACGTGTTTTTGTAGAGAAAATTTTTAATGTTCACTCTGATTTTCAGACTTTTTGATTTTCAGGGTGTGGCTAAAAAGTAAGAGTCCACCTGTAGACAAAAACTCCTTGCATTTTGGTATATATGTATATGCTATCATTGTTATTAATTATGTTAATAATTATCATTATGTTTTAACTATTAAGTTTGCTAAAAGTTGAAATACAAATATTGTTGCATTCATGAACTGAAAGTATGCGGACTGGCGTAGTGCTGTGTAGTGATGCTGGGGTTGTAGGGGACGTTCACTCTGTACAGTGATACGGTGTTTGATGGCACTGATGCGGTTGTTCTGTATGAAACGAGCTGACAGGCTTTGAGGTGTGAGCTGAAGTGCTGCAGTTGGCAGTGACCTGATATGGACTAATGTCTGGGCTTCAGTCTGGAGAACACAGTGGGGCTTTGAAATGGACAGAGAGGAAGAGACGCGGGTGGTAGACGTGTTAATTGGAGATACCAAATGGAGAGAGAGGAAGAGAGTGAGAGAGATGCCAAGAAGGAGTAAAATAGACAAAAAGCAACTGAACTTGTGCCAAAAGGTGAGGGTTGCCCATCGAGGGTGAACCCCCCTCCCTTTTATTCTGCCTTTAAAGCGTCTTTACAGCATCTCTCTCTCTTTCTCTCTCCTTCTCGTTCTCTCACTCTGTCTCTCTCTCTCTTTCTGTATATATATATATATATATATATATATATATATATATATATATATATATATATATATCTTTATTCTCTCTGTCACTTTGTCTCTATCTTTTTTCTCTCTCTCTCTGTCACTTTGTCTCTCTTCTCTCTAACTCTTCCTTTTTTCTCCTTCTCTCTATTTTCACCCTCTCTTTCTACACTTGGCGGTCTTCTTTCCTTCTCTGTTTTCACTATCTCTTTCCTCCCACTCTTTTCTCTCCTCTGCTCTCTGTTTTTCTCTTTATTCCCTCTCTTGTGTTTCTTTTGTTTCTTTTCATTCTCTTTCTCACTCTTCATTCTGTCTCTCTTTTTGTTGTTCTTTTCTTTCTCATTATTCTTTCTCACTATTTCTGTCTTTCTGTCCTCTTCTTTCCTTTCGCCTTTCTCTTCTTTTTTTAATCTCCCACCATCTCTCTCCCTCTTTCTCTCTCTTTCTTCCTACTTGTATGAAATTTTGTCACGCTCCTTCTTACGCCCTCCCCCTCCACTTTGCCCTCTCCGGGTGTGAGTGTGTGTGTTTCGTTCACTGCGCTACTCACAGTGGCAGTGGGAGGGTGTGTGTGTATGTTGGAGTGTGTGGTGGAGGGACGATCAGCTTGAGAGTTGGGGTAGAGAGCGTACTGGTGTGATTCACAGATTCAGTCTTCAGTGAATCACAGTGTCTGGATACTCCGGCAGCGTGAACACGTTACGGATCACAGGTAAGGGCTGGACTTTGAACTTTGCAGTTCACACATTATTCTTTCCTTTTTTTTGCAGTTCCAGTCACTATGTTGTTTACAGTCTGTAGAAAAAGTTCGAGAAATAAAAGAATGCATAAAATGTTAAGCTGACCAGACTTTATGGGTTAAAGTCTGGTTTCTTCTTTGTTGCTGTGTCCCAGGTCAGTCATTTCCACTGTTACACTGGCCAGTAAAACAACCCTGTCGTGCATACAGTGCCACTATTACTGTATAGCATTATCCAGTCAACAGTGGTCCTGTGGTCAGAAATTGCTCAGTGATGAATGACATCACTGACCAACTGCCAACACATGGTCTAATTGTGCACCTATATAATGACCTATATGGAAGGTGGGTCTCATGAGATGGTCAGTTGGTATGAATTGATTACTCAAAGTCTGAAACATTTATGAAGAACTCAAAAAGAGCTCAGACTTGCTGCTTAAGTCTGTTTATAAGCATGTGTGTGTAAGTCTGTTTATAAGCATGTGTGTGAGCTGATTAAAGCTGCTGATTCCTGTGAAGTATCTGCCTCTTTGGAGATGTAAACGTAGTTCTAGGAGTGGACCTGTTCTGGCTCAGTGCTAATGTAGGCTGGAATGGTGTAATCAGACTCGGCCTGATTTCTCCACGCTGTGCACAAAACTGGACTAGCAGAGGTGTGGCTGGTGTCGAGTTCTGCTATGATATTGTAACGCTGAATAAACAGCTGAGACATAAGCGACATGAATCCTCTCCAATTCCAGTTACTCAGACTTGTTCTGACTGACCCATCTTAAAAATGGAGCAAGAGCTCAGCTACATGAAAGCTTCTCTTCAGAGAAATACAGCTACACTACATCAGCTGAATACACAGAAGCAGCGAAGCTACAGATTGATGTTGTCTAATAATTACACTGATTACAATGACATTTTTGTGCTTGTAGTTGGGTGTCAT